>RJWT010012317.1:0-22552 GCA_004365215.1 Cuniculus paca
TTTTTTTTTTTTTTTGGAGACAGGGTCTTGCTCTGTAATTCAGGCTAGCTTTAAACTCACTATGTAGTCCAGGCTGGCCTCAAACTCACGGCAACCCTCCTGCCTCAGTCTCCTGAGTGCTGGGATTGCAGGCATGCAATACCACGCCTGGCTAGATTAATTTTTTTTAAAAAAAGCTCCTTCATCTTCACACAACAGCCAAACACACAGAGACACAAATGCACGTGTACACTCATCCTATCAGCTTGACAAGCAAGAAACAGTACATATATGAGCACAAAGCTATTTATCAGCTATTGCAGTCACAGAACAAAAGCAAAATTTTTAATGTAAACTTTTTATTGAAGCATGCTAGGTGAACATTATACTGCTGAGCTACATCCCAAGCCCTTTTTATTTTACAGAATGTCACTAAATTGCCTGGTCTGGCCTTGAACTTGTAATCCTCCTTCTTCAAACACCCCAATAGCTGGCATTACAAGCAACTTTTTACTTTAATAGTGTCTTTTAATGAACAGATATTCCTAAACTTAATGAAGTCAGTTTATCATTTGTTCCCTTAGAGTTACTGGTTGTACCATGTTCAAGAACATCATGAAAATAATTCTACGTTTTATTCTAAAAACTTTATAATAAAGCAGCATTTAATATGCCTATTTTTAAAATTACCAGGCGCATTATATATGTGCATATAAAATGCACAAGTCAAGCTTCCACTAAATATGTCAAATAGCTTAAATAATCTGTGAATAAGTAAGTTCACACTAAATTAAATTCACCAAACTTTTATCAAGTGCCTTTTATTCGGCAGGAGTGTGGTAGGTGCTATAAGACATTAAAATACTTGAATATTAGCTGCTATGACTTGAATATAGTTTAGAGTGCCTCCCAAGGGTTCATGTGTTTGAGGCTTGTCCCTCAGAATTGGTGCTGAAGTGATAAGGCCTCTACGAGGTAGGTTCTGTTGGTATTGAATGGGTTCTGTTGGTGTCGGGTGTTGGGTGAGTTAGTGTTGAGGGAGTACCCATGTAACGTATGATGGTAATTCTCATGGGACTCTTAAGTTCTCTCAAGTGCAAGTTGCTACAAGAGCAAGCACAACCTCTCAACCATAGCCTGGCCTCCTTCCTGTGTGCATGTGACTGCTTCTTCCCACAAGTGTTCCCACCACTGTGGTGCCATCCACCATGAAGTGATGTTGCTGCCAAGGTGGCCTCTGCCAGAGCCAGTGCTGTGCTGTCTGGACCTTTAGCCTCCATAAGTGTGAATTAATACACCTGTTTTCCTTTATAAATATCCAGCCTCAGGTATTTCATTATAGGAATGAAAAACAAATGTATTAACTGTAGTTGACAGTATGACTCAAAACATTAGTTGTACTGAGCATTTAAATAAAACAAGATTTTGGCATCAGAGACCCAAAATAATACATACCAGCAATCTCAGTTATTCAAATAAATTTCTATTTCAACAAAGACCAGCATTACTTTATCACTGCTACTGCTTCTTCAATACATCTATCTAAAAACCACATCACTTAGCACTTTTTTTAAAAGTATAAGAAAGATCTAAAAAGTTACAAATCCACTCTTTTCTAGCTCAAGGAAAATAAATAACGGAATCCAGAAATTATGCAATTTTTCCCAAAATAAAAATAATCTAGGACATTCTAGCTAAAAAAGAGAAGGGAATGGAAAACTTGTGTATGTATATATACTTGCTTTCACACAGCCACACAAACGTACAATTTCTTCCTAAATGTTTTCCAGCTTTCTCCCCCTATAACTGCTTAACCATTTTTTTCTGGACTTGGTGGTAAAAGTTAGGCTTTTAAAAGGCCAATCCTAAAACAGGATTTCAGTAAATTGAAGATTAAATACATCTATGACTCCTTAGAGGAAAAAACAGTCATTTGACCAATTTAAGCAAGCAGGGAGTTTTAAAGCAAAAAATGTTATGAGTTTTCATTATTTTACTTCATAATAAACCTCAAAATAGATTTGTGTTCCTCTTCTAAACATGCAGTAGGAAAAAGAACAAGTCTGCTAATTTTAGAGGTCAAGGTGAACTCAATGCTTGAACAACTTAGACTTCCAAGTTTTAAATACATTTTCTGAAATAAAGCAGTGGAGCTTATGAGATCTCACACTAACGTGGAAAACAGGAAAGAAAAAAAAAACCTACAGAATTAAAACTTTTATCAGGTAAATTTTCAGTCAGTCCTCTGATCCAAAATAATAGGCAAAGGCTTGACCAGGACCTGATACACCAGGATCACGAATGCAATGTGGAAAACAGACATAGTCCTTGCCCCCAAAGAAGGTCAGTCAAACTGAAGGAAAAGACATCACACCAAGTAAATACTTACAAATCAGGATAAACACTAAAGATAAAACAAGGTAAGGATTCTTCAGGGTAATCCAACCAAAGATAACTGACTGATACAATACCCTGTCGGTTTCAACTATTTTTTCCCAAAGTCTACTACTACTGTCTTTACCCCTAGCCTATGCCCCACATTCTGAATGCCGTCTCTGCTCAAGCAAATCAGTACCAATTCAGGACGCAGCTGAGTTCAGATCTGCACAGTGGGTGCCTCCTGCTCAGAGCACTGCCAAGCATGTGACAAGTGTACATCCCAAAGTTAGGCAGGAGCCCAGCACTCAGGTGCCGGAGGCAGGAGGTTCGCCAGGAAATTGAGGCCAGACTTGGCTACATAGTGGGTTCAAGCCCAGCCTGAACTATGTGAGACCCTGTCTCAAAAAACACTGGAAAAAAAAAAAAGCTAGTGAAGTGGGGTCACAAGAGTCCCTCACATGGTCCCTTCCACACTGCCCTAAGAGATAAGAGATACCTGTCTGCCTCTAGATCAGAATCTCTGCCTTCCTGCCACTTCAAAGGTTGCTTTTATACAAGTGCACGTGAATCTCCAATTAATTCCCAATAAAACTTCAATGTAAAAAAAAATCTTTTGGAGCCTTGAAGTTTCTCTATAAACAGTGACTAAATGGTTTGCCACCTTCATCTCTCCACTATCAGCTTTATATATATCAAAAACAGAAAGTTAATGTACCTAAAAAGAGAAGATAACAGTAACAAGTTTAAAATTATTTTTTAAAATCTTTTTAATCACTATATTCTCCTTAGCAAAGACTCTGAAAAAGGCTTGGGGCTTAGTATAACTCAGAGTGTGGAAGAATATTACCATCTTTGGGCCCAAAATTTAATGGATTGAATCTGTCTTTCTGATACTCACTAGCTGTGTGACACTGGGAAATCTTTATCAGACAATATATTTCTCATTTGACTCAAGAAAAAAAGTGATAATATTTCAAAGAGGTCAAAAGGAACATTGAAAGTATGGAGCTTTGCACAGGGGCAGTATTGTAACCAATGAGGTTTATCTGAGGCGCGATTATTGCTAATTGAAAGTATGGACAGGTCAGGAAAACAAAGCAATGTTGCTGAGAGCTTTATGCCTACATAGTATGTTTTATTATAGGCTATTCTAATAAATTCACATTTGTGCAACATTATCAATAGCAGAGTGAACCAGAATGAAATTGCAAGGACTCAGATGAACCCCCCCAGGATGGCAGAATTTCTGCAATAATTAGTTAGACCCCGAAAACTGGGAGTTAATATCAAGCATACACTCTAAAATATCAAGCATACAGTCTAAAAGGCATCTGAAACAAATTAGAAAATCAAGAATAGACATAAATTACATCCTTGGTGGAGTCCAGGGGAGCCAAGAAAGCAATTCATGATGTCCACAGCTAAGCGTCACCACAAAACCCTCTTTTAAGCTGTGCAGAGTGCCTGAGATATACTGTATACTATTACTGTTGGAAGGACAGCCAAACTGGAACCCACGTCAGCTCAACAGGCATGCTCTCTTAGTAAGAACGCTATGGAATCTGAGTGCAGAACATCTTTCTCTCTCAATGGGTGTAAAATCACTGTCAACCCTTGGCACATAGCCAGACACAGTCAGTGACATTCAATTTACAATGTAAATAAACCATCCCGGCACAATATTTAAAAGAAATGACAGGATTTTTAAAAAACTAAAAATAAGGAGTGGCATGGTTTTCAAGTCTGTTTCACATTCTCAAGTTCTCAATATCTACTTCCAGCCAACACCTCTTAAGTCCAGAAAGAAAGCCTTCCCTAAACATCGTTTGGCCATTCATTCCTCCTCTGCTCCCATTCCACAAGAAGCACAAGCACACGCGTGTGTGTGTGTGTGTGTGTGTACACAATGTTTTGCTGCATCCCTGAAAAGAAATGGAGAAGACATTAGAGAAAAAAGGAGGTTAAAATAAGAGATAAAGAAAAGGGGAGATGGCAATCCACAGAAGAAGGCACAAAGACTGTGTGAGATGGCTGCTCCAGAGCTCTAGCAGCAAGGTCTGTTTCTGATTAGGTGAGTACAACTGCGGAGCTGCACAGGAAGTGCTAGAGGCCCTCTTGGTCAGCCCCAGCCCAACACACTGAAAACCTTTGTACTGTAACAGGCCCATCTGGAATCAGTTAGGACCAGGCTCCTACTAGGCCGTGGGGGGAAGGAGCGGGAACTAAACTCAATTTTCCTGCCTGCAACCTTTCGCATGCCTCCCCTCCAAACCACCCTTCAAAGCATATTTCTCCATCTCTTCTAGGGTCCCCACAAACAAAACTCTCACACAAGAACATAAGGCATTCAGAGAGCCGGCATTACAATATTCATGTAACTAAAATCTTTTTTTTATAATTAAGCGGTTTTTTCAAAAAATACTATTTTCAGAAGTTCAAAATTATCTACTTTTTCTTTTAAGATTTAAATGAAGCATACAGTTTGTGCAACTTTTATCCTTCTAAATCATGAAAAAAGTAGAGAAAAAAGAAATTCTGCATAGTTCTAATGTTCAAAAGGAAAGTATTTTCCCTCTCAACAATCCTAACTTAAATTGCCAACATTTGTTTCTGCAGGAAATCAATTTTTACTGATGCTTTCTAATAAAATATGACTTCTCAGTCAGGCATGTTGGCACATATCTGATACCTCAACTACTCAGGAAGATGAGGCAGGAGGAACACAAGTTTGACATCAGCCTGGGCAATTTAGCAAGATCCTGTCTCTAAATAAAATTAAAAGAGCGGGGCATGAGGCACTGAGTTCAATCTTCAATACTGGGAGGAAAAAGTGGAAGGAAGGGAAGAAGAGAAGGAAGGGGAGACAGGAGCTTAGAGGCGGGCACTTCTCTGGTAGTATGGCTAATGTTTAGGACTAAGACTTAGGGGATCTAGACAACAGTAAGAAATGATCATTTATCAGCCATTACCAAGCTATCCTGGGTCTTCCTCTTTCCAACAGTACAATGTGGCCATAAGGCAGACTCTTTCCAGCATCCTACCCCCTTATATTCCACATACTTAACAAACCATAAAAGTATATACAACACTAGCCACCAGTTTCATCACTTTAAAGCAGTTTCTTATTGCCCCCAAAGACTATACAGAAAGGAGTTGTGTATGTGATTGAAAGAATAAGTAGAGCTTGTCTGTTCACTGTGGCATAGCAACAAGATTAGAGAAGTACACCACCAATACCAAGAGAATTAAACTGACAAATAAGCTACTGAAATAGAATTCCATCCTTTGTGTTCAGTTTAAAAGCTTATTTATGTAATTTATTCAATATTTATTGACTATCAAAAAGGCCAGATTCTCTGGGGAATACAAAAAAAGAAGAAACTGCTTAGCCTCAGGAAGTTACAATCTACAGGAAAGACATAGGGATGCTCAAAGGTAATTTTAGTTCAAGACAATGCTGAGGAGTAAAGTCAATCTTCTATATCCATGGGTTCCATATTTGCAATTCAATCAACCACAGAATAGAAATATTTTTTAAAGTGTATATGAACATATACAAATTTTTTCTTGTCACTGTTCCCTCAATAATATAGTACAACAACTATTTACAGAGCATTTACATTGTATTAGGTATTATCAGTAATCCGGAGATAACTGAGAGCATATGAAACAATTGCACAGATTTGAGCAAATACTATGCCATTTTACGTAAGAGAGTTGGGTATCTGTGGAGTTTGGTACCCACAGGGGATCTAAACCAATCTTCCTTGGATGTCAAAGGAGTACTATATTGTGTTATAAAGTCTTGTGGGAATCCCATGACTAATTTGACCATGAGCCTTGGTGAAGGGTCAACATTTTTTAGAGTGCTCTCTATTACCTTTGTCCTTTGGTTAAACTGCCAAGAGATTTTAATAAATCTGAAAATGATGCTTCACCGTGAAGTTTAAAAGCTTATGCTACAAACTGTCTAAACTTATCACAGGGGCCAATAAATATTAAACAAGTAGTTTATATCCACAGAGAGAGGAGCAGACTTACATAAACCATCCCCCAGGCTACACTATCACCAGAGTAGAGCATCAAAACTGTCTCACAGTTACACCTAGGGCAGGGTCAAAATCTTGATTGTAGGCTGGGTTCTAGGGATTAAGATCAGTCAAGTAAGTAAAAGGTTTGAGATTAGAACTGTCATTTGCAGCAACCTTGACTTCAGACCCAATTAAATGACAGAAACTGTTGAAGACCACACATAAACATTTGGCAAGAGGTCCAGACATGTAATATCTACCCTCATTTGTAGTCAATGTGATCGATGCTGTCATCACTACTAAAACTGTCTAGTTCTTAGAAGGCCTGTTTTATCATTTCACATCTAGAAGCAGAGAAAATAAATCCTCTACAGACTGAGACATCTTTCTTACTCTCATGTCCTAAGAAGCCTGGAGGAGTGGATTCCTTTTTCCTGGTCACTGCAAGAGGACCCCCTTTTGAGTAATCAGCTCCCTAAGAACATATCTTCCTCAATAGTTAAACCTTCTCCCTCTATTGGCAAGATTTCAAAGGAAGTCAGAGAAAAGCAAAAATTTGTGAGGTGGGGTTGCAGAAAGAGTGGTCACATTTCCTCCTGGAATGCAGAAAGCTGAACTGCAGGGGATGCACATGTGGGGTCCAGGCTCCTCCTGAAATGTTAATACACTTCAAAATAGGTCCAGAGAATCTGGTAACTCAGAGGACTCCCTAACCAGACTGAGAAAAACTGGACTGGTCAGGATTCTTCCCGGCAAACAGCAGGAGAAGGGGCCAATCAAAACCCTTCATCCTGCCAAGGAACTGCAGACTTCTCCTTAAAGGGAAATCACTTCAAGGTGCATGTTTGTGTGGGACAAAAGAAAAGGAATTTTTAGGTTTTCTTAACTCTTCCTTTCAGGTAACTTAATTCTATGAATACATTTTCCTGTATTTATTCTCTACACCACCACCAGCACTGTCACTGAGGGTACCAGAAAGCAAGTTAGGGCTTGACCATGAAGGCAAGGCATCCCCCTCACTTTATGGTAACTGCTAGAGGGCAAGCTCTCCCAAAGACTATTCCCCCCCACCTCTTCCTGACCCTCACTCCCCAGACAATGAGATTCCCAGCAACTCAGTCATAAACTAAAACTGTACTGATGGATAAATGTTATGCCCAAAGCTAGGCTACAGCATGATAAAAGGGCTTCTCTGCTGGGCGTGGTGGCTCACGCCTGTAATCCCAGCACTCGGGGGGAGGCTGAGACAGACAGAACATTTATGAGTTCGAGACCAGCCTAGGCTACAAAGTGAGCTCAAGGCCAGCCTGAATGGCATAGTGAGACCCTGTCTCAAAGAGACAAGGGCTGCGGATTTAGCTCAGCAGCCTAAGCATCTGCCTGGCAAGTGTGAGGTTGTGGGTTCGATCCCCGGTGCCGCAAAAAATAAATAAATAAATGAATAAATAAAAGGGCTTCTCCAACTGGCTAAGTTCTCCAGTAGGGCTTCTCTACTGTCCTTTTAAGTTTCCGATCCATCAGATAATGCAATAAAATACATTATTAGAAAATTGAAATTAAAAAAAAAAGCCAAAGACACAAAAATTGAAATTACTAGATTATTATTACTAAATTATTACTAGATTCACACTTATAAAAATTATTCTAACTGCTGTAGAAGTACTCAAGTACTTTCAATTTCTGTTATCTATGAATTGGTAATTAACAGTGAATAGAATAATGTCTGTCTACAAATGGCACTTTAGCACCGATACAGTGGGAAAAAAAAAAACAGCTGTAACATCACACAATCATAGGGATAAACTCGATCACTTCCTAATCACATGACCTTAGACCTGAATCCTAATTTCTACATTTATAAATAGTGTAATATTATCAAATATTCTTCATGGTTTTGAAAGAACTGGGAAAATGTAAAGGCAAGAAGCCAAGAAGTGCCTGATTCAGACTAGGAATCCAATGAAATAATAACTATTATGAGATTTCCCAGGTATTGCCTTTCATCACTCTGTGTTATTTCAAAGGCAATTCTAACTCCAGCAAATCCTAACCATGGCAGTTTGTTGGGGGCGGCGGGGGGGGGGGGTGTCTGTGTTTGTTTTGTAGTACAGGAGGTTAAACTCAGGTCCTTCATACCAAGTTACATCTCTAGCCCTTTTCTAAAAAATTTTTTTTCTAACTTTAAGACAGGGTCAGGCCAGGCATGGTGGCACATGCCTGTAATCTCAGCACTCAGGAGGCTGAGGCAGGTGTATGCTCATAAGTTTAAGGCCAGCCTGGGCTATATAGTGAATTCAAGCCCACCCTGAACTGCACAGCAAGAACCTGGATCAAAAAAAAGGGGGGGGGGGCCTGTCAGGCTAAATTGGTCTGGTTGAGCACAAACTTGGGGCCCTCCTACCTCAGCCTGCCAGTGTGGTTACAACTCTGCTGTCACTAAAGTTTTGTTATTACTATTTTACTAAATATTGGATAGGAAAATATTTACAAATTATGTGAATGATATGAAAAACAACAAAATTCTATGTCATTAGAATTCTAGCTGCCCTCTCTCTCTCACATCCTTCACATTTTGCTGAGCCCCTCCTTCACTACTGTCCTTAAAGACCTGAACACAGCTCTTGTACGTCCTGAGCTATATAATCTTCATACATCATTACCTTCTCACTAAGGGCATCTCTTACCTATTAAATGAAGAAGTGGAACAATGTGGTTGTTACCACTCTTTAGAGCCTGTTGTTTGATTTACTCCAAGCTCAATACTTTCAGTGTTGCTCCTCTCATGCACTCTGCCTTTCTATCTTGAACATTTTTAGCTGTCATTCTCCCATCTCTCACTTTGGAATACTGTACTAAATCTTCCCATTAAAAACTCTTGCCGTGCCCACTACCATCACTCCTTTTTCCCCCCACTTCATCCTTCCTTTTCTCAAGTACCCTGCAGTCCCTGAGGAAAAGTAATTCCATCTGATCCTCCAACATCTCCATCTCTCCCCCGCCTAGATTTCCCCCTCTCACAAATATTTACCTTGGGGAGTAACAGTATATGAGCTATATGGAAAGCCCCCAAAGAATCCAATCCAACATTTTTATATACTAAAGAAGTTACATTTATAATTTAAAATCAACAGAATTCGAGAAAGTGTTTGCAAAGACATCTGAAAAAGATGGTAACATGGTTTTCATATTCAGAGATACCTATGTTTTGTTTAATAGGTTATTTTCTAAAAAGTAGTGGTTGTGGTGGGATTTGAACAGTTTGGTCCAATTACTAAATAGGGCTATTGCCAAAGTCCTACCCTGATTTTCTACTCAGAGCTAAAGAGTAACTCAAAAAGAGCGAAACACTAAATCTCTCTATCAAAGCACCAAAAAAACACTGAAAGCCAAAGTACCCATAAAGACAGCAGAATTTACCACCAATAATGTGAAAGTAAAGTGGTTTCCTCTGATTATAAATCAAGTGGAGCCAGAGCAGGTACAGTACTATACTTCTTACACGGACCATAACTCATTTAAGTAAAAGGATGGGGGAAGGCACAATAGTAAACACTTGCTGTCCTCAAGAAACTAACAGCTTAAAAGAAGAGAGTAAGAAATTTCAAAAAGTGCTATGGAATCACCTAAAAAGAAGGTTGCTATGGCCTGAATATGGGTAGTATCTTCCATATGTGCATAAATTAAAGGTTTGGTCCCCAGATGGCACTATTAGAAAGTAGTGGGCACAATCAGAAAGAGACGCTCTAGGGGAGGTCTTTTAGGCCATGCCCTCAAAAATGACAGTGGAACCCAGGCTCTTCTTCTTTCTTTACATGCTTCCTGGCTAAGACGCACGTGGCTGCCCCAACATGTGCTCCACCATGACGGGCCACCCTTTCCACAGCCCAAAACAACCTGGCTGCCAGATCTTGGCCTTGAACCTCAAAAACCATGAGCCAAAATAAACCTCTCTTTACTTTGTGAGCAACTAATATTGGGTATTTTCATTATAATGGCACAAAGCTGGCTAATACAGATATCTTCTAGATTGGAATGGGACAAGATTCCAGAAAGGCTTCTTTGAAAAGGAAATACTATTTAGTTGAAATTTAAACATGACAGCCTTAACCAAAATTTGCCCCCAGATTTGGAGGTTTTATTTTGTGGAGAATTTTCTGAGCAGACAGGTAAAAAACAATACAAGGGAAAATGTACAAAAAGCAAAAAGGAGAAAAAATAGCAAGTGATTTCATTTTGCTGGGACATAAATTCTAAGAAGTCTGGAAGGGTTTTCAGCACTGGAGTAAACATTTAATCACCACCACAATTCTATGGTAGTTATCATTAGTTTCGTTTTACTAATGAGAAAATAGGGGCTTGAGAAAAGTTAGGCAGATTAAACAAGGTCTCTCTCTCTCTCTCTCTCTCTCTCCCCCTTCCTTCCTCCCCCAGCCCCTCCCTCCCTCCCTCATACACACACACACACACACACACACACACACACAAAAATGACAGGCTGGCTATAAAACTGTCCTCTGCCTGTTCCATACCCCTCAGTGTCATACCCAGAACAAGATCAGTTCCTTAGATTTCACAGACAAATCACCTTTTCCATGAATATTCAGTATTTGGTCCTTCGTATTCAACATTTTCAAAATCCAAACATCCACCAAAGTTAATTTAGCACCACGGGGGGCTCAAAAACTTAGTATATTCATTTTTATGTTTTCACAAATTTAGATTTGCATACCAAAATCCAAATAAATACGTTTTTCTCTCAAGTGTCAGAGGTCCCAAAAGATTGAGGCAATAGTAAGACAGCCTACACAGAATTCATTGTATACTCTGTAATGCACAATACATCAGCATCTATTTTATCTGGCAGCAGGAAGAGATGTAAGTTAGGACCCTACAATTATCCCTGTAGAGAGGCATACCAAAGGGAATGTAGGCATAATAACTACAATAATGGTAACACAAATAGCCATCTGTACTTATAGCCAGTCAGGCCAAGAGTTTTTAAACACCCACATCTCTAATGTTGCCCCCTCCCTCAATGCAGGTGGCCCAATTCCTTTCTGTTTTTTCCCAGCCCACATAATTTCAGAGGAATAAATCTGCTGCCAGAAGCAAGAGGCAAAGAAAACTGTTGTACTTTTGAACACAAAAGACCAAAAGAAAGGGCCCTAACTAACCACTCTATGTTCCATCAATTGAGTCAGTATTTCCTTCTTCCTTCTACCATTCTAAATCACACGGAAAGGTAACCCTGTCTATAGTCCCTCCCCTGGCATCCACCCTGCCTTGGTTGTCTTAGGTATCCCCACCCAGCCCCTCCACCCTTTCCCCAGTTACTCAACTCTTTCACTGCATTCTGATCTGTACTGGTCTCCCTACTATAGTAAGAGATCCTGAGGACAAGGACTTTCTCTCTCTGCCTTCCTTCACACCTTAAATAGTCAGCAGGTGCTGAGTATATGGTGCTTTAAAAAAAAAAAAAAAAAAAGACAAGCTGGGTGAAAAACTGCTGAATGGCCAGGGAAGTGGTAGTGGAGAAGACAATGAACACAATCTGAGGTCTGAGGGTATATGACATCTGCATAGAAACCATGCTACAACCTCTACACTGGAACAATATGCTAAGGGTGACATTTACAAAAGAAAAATTAGTCATTAATAGTTTTAGAATGAAAGAAAACTCTAACAGCATAATTTATTATTTTTAAAAACACTAATCATACTAATTATTAGTGTTATGTCAAGAGCAAAGCAACAAGAAGCATAGCCTACCAAAAAAATCGCCCAGCATGGCCACTAAGCTCTAGTTACCAACACAAATAGTTTTTTCCCTTACCCCCTCCATTATGAGGCCCCCAAGGAAACAGTGAATACATAATACTCAAGTATCCTTAGAAAGACCCATCTTCCCAATTCTAAGTGTATTCTGAGGGCAGCTGCCAAGATATATGATTTGTGCCAATTATAGCAGACTTTATTTGGGTAATGTAGCTATCAAGCACTCAGTAAGGTGCTGGAAAAATGGGAGATCTCAAAAACACATTTCAACAGCACACTTGCCCAATGAGCCTTGAGCTACACAGCAGTGAGGCTTTCCCCAGCATTTCTTTTCCTCAAATCCACCGACTTTGTCCTCTTCCTCCCCCACCCCTCCCTTTTACCCTACTCTCCCACCTCCCTCCTCACAACCAGGGACATCTCTTGAATTTTCCTCACTAGGTTCATCAGAATCAAAACAAAACTGATATAAAACAAGAAAAAGATTTAATGAGATTCAGGGATTTTTTTCAATTTATACCCTTCAGTGTTACTTTTTCTTGGATTTTTTCCCCCCACTGAAGAAAACTACAATAATTACTGGGGGGGAGGACCAGAAAAATGGGGTACTACAGAAGGGTAGATGTGAGTCATCCATAGGAAAATGGATATACCTTGAGACCATAATGTTAAGTG
Source organism: Cuniculus paca (assembly GCA_004365215.1). Taxonomy (NCBI): domain Eukaryota; kingdom Metazoa; phylum Chordata; class Mammalia; order Rodentia; family Cuniculidae; genus Cuniculus; species Cuniculus paca. Next base: position 12,840 of record RJWT010012317.1, read on the forward strand.
AAATATATCCAACACACTAGCTTAAATAGCTCATGATTTCTTCTATATGAAGAGCCCAAAGTATAAACAATTTAAAGAGCAAAATAAAGGATGGATAATAGGTATCAGGGATATAAATCTTTCGAAAATGGGAAAGGGACCAATCTAGAGATTGACAAAGAGGGAAGGAGAGAAGAGGAAGGGGAAGTAAAGAAAATTAAATTAAACTAATAGTTAAAATTAAGATGTGTTTTGTATATGTACCAACTCCCTATGATGAATACAATCATTATGTACTACAGACATGTACTAATATGAATTTAAAGAAAAAGATGTCAGAGCTAAAAGCAATAGCCTCATCATGCCCTCATACTTCACAGATGGAGAAAGGCCCAGAGAAGCTAAGAACTGCCAGCGACAGTCATTCAAAATCATCCCCTACACCCTCAAATCCTAAATGGCAAAAGTTGTATCTAATTTACCTCAGCATCCAGCAGTGTTCAGCACTTGATAAACGGTTGGACATAAATGGACACAATTCGTGGGAAACATAAAACTATGACCCATGACGTTTTACATCAAGTGCAGTGCTTGTCATCACATGTGACTAGAACACTGGAGTAAACAGGTAACTGAGAGTTCAGGCTCCCTCCCTCCTCACCAACCAGGCACGGTCCCTCTACCTCTGACATCTTCTATGATGAAATTTCCAATGCCCTTAAAATCATATACTTCTTAACTGATTTCCTAAAATATCCTTTCTTTTACACTCAAATACTCCTTTTTAGCAATTCTCTTCAGTTAACTGATCTGCTTCTTTTAGGTCCCTCCTTAAACTTGACCACTTACAATAACTTACAAAAAGCCTTTCCTTGTTTGTGTGTTGTTAAGCTAATGGGTCTCACTTTGGCAGCAAACTGGAACCACCTGGGCAAGTTTCAGAACACTAGTGGGTCTCACCCCAGCATTCCTAATCTAGCTGGTCTGGGTAGGATAAGGTCTAAGCACTGGAATTGTTTAAAGCTCCCCAGGAGAATCTAAAGCACAGCTGGCTAAAGTTAAGTACCTCTTTCCTACACCCTCAGAAATGCACTGCTTGGTCCATTATATGCTCTGAAAACAACCCCTGCTGGTTATTCTGGACTTAGAAAACATCAGACTATCCTGCACTAAGGTACTGTATGTTGTTAGCAGAAAGCATATTAGAATCATACCCTTGTTTTGCATCTGTCATATAACACCGGTAAACAGGTTAATAAAGCTCTATAAATCACTAATGATAATGAACAGTCAGCATCCTGCTAAAAGAATACAGATGGGGAAGTCAGATGTAGTGGCACATGCCTATAATCCCACCACTCAGGAGGCTGAGGCAGGAGGATTGAGACCAGCCTGGTCTATATAGTGAGTTCAAGGACAGCCTGAATTACAAGGCAAGACCTGTCAGAAAAGAAAAGAAAAGAAAAGAAAAGAAAAGAAAAGAAAAGAAAAGAAAAGAAAAGAAAAGGAAAGAAAAGAAAAAGTAGGGAAAAAGCTGTATTAGAAGAACCACACATTTAGTTTTTTATTTCTCTACTGAAGATCCCAATTGGTCTTTAGGTAGTTTTTTGTAGTATACGAGCCACCTCAAGCCCAAAGAAACAAAAAAATATATTGTGTACTTTGAGCTCTGTTTGAAACACTTTTATACTCATCTGCATGGAAAATTCTTATTATTTAAGCCCAGTTCAAATGTATCCTGTGGTCATTCACTTAATAAATACTAAGGGCCAGGGATTTAGCTCAGCAGCACAAGCGCCTGCCTGCCAAGTGCAAGGTTGTGAGTTCAACCCCCCGTACCAATAAATAAGTAAATACTGAGAATCTACTACATAGCAGGAATTGTTCTAGGCACTGGAAATACAATAAATAAGACATAATCACTGGTCTTGCAGTGACTACATTCTACTTGGGAAGCCAGTAGTGACAAATTAAGATAATTCAAGACAATGGTTAATAGAAAATAGAAGAGAAAGTGACAATAATGGTAGTGGTGACTTTTTCCAAAAGCATTAATTTGGTCCATCAAAATTAAAAACAGCAGACTTTTCCTTTTCACACTCTTGATACAGTCACAATAATTATTTGGAATGAATAAAAAAACATATGGGTTTAAAAAAAGAAGAAATTAAGTAAAAATTGTACCTAGCTAAAACCCAGAAGACACGAACCCTAAGTTATTCCCACTACCTATGAGATTTTGGGGAAGTCCCCTTTCCCTCTGAAAAAAATGAGTGAATAGAATTAAACGTGGATGGTAATGCTCGCCAAATGCAACACAAAGGCAGAAGTGTGCAGATGGAAACTTCAGTATTGCAACAAATAGACTGGTCCAAAGGAACAGCCACAATCTAGCTCAGTGGTGTCAAAACTATGGCACGCATGCCACAGCAGGCTGTTTGTATCACTGAAAGCTCTAAAGGTTCGCCATCGCAGATCTAGCTTCTGTAGATTGCCAACATGAAGGGATATGGAACCAGTGCAGCTGAAAGAAGCCAAAAATCTGGGTTTTGTGTGAGCTTTATTCAAATGTCTTTAAGACACAGATAGTCAAGCACAATCCATGTGCAGGAGTTGGACCACACAGGCCACTTCAGCCAAGATCATCCTTAAGGCCTTTCTGGTTCTAAGAATTCACAGCTCTAAATGATGTATCTTCTCAAAGATAAACACTGCAGAGGAGACAACAGGGTTATAGAATACAAAGAAAAAAACAGTCCTCTTCCTACTATGTTCCAATCATATAAAAAAAAAAAGTCTTTAATTTAACAGGCAACAAATCCTTATTACCTAGAAAGAAAACCCTGCATTCTAGACAGTAAGAAAACCAATTCTAACCTCTCTTTCAGATTATAATGTGTTGTAATAAATACAATGAACATTTAAATTTTTAAAAATTTATTACAGTAAAAGACACAGTCCCATCAAAACAGTTCCCCTCTTTTTGACTATACTTATCCCAGCATTCTTGCCATGTTCTGAAGCAGTCTTCAAAGTCCTCTGTCACAAATGTCTTTAGTTGTCCTATCCTAGCTATGTCGATGTCCACAACTGATTCAAAATGTTTACCTTTCATGACTAGTTTGATTTTGAGGAAGAGCCAAGCTGCGTAGTTGTGAGTTGCATGGTGCCAGATTCTTATAAGGTAAGTGAGAATATGATGCAAGGTTTTTACAAGCCTGCCTTTCTATTAAATGACACTCTGCTGCTGCATTCACCATATCTTTGGTCACCCCTCATAAAGACACTCATGAAAGAGAACTTCCAGAACTGTTTCAGAGAGTAGCAACAATGATGGGGATAAGCATGTTTGAAGCAAGGGAGGAATACTTTGATGGGGATTCATGGCAATATGATAATTTTTTAAAGTTTAAACATTCACTTTATAGTTTGATCACCCCTTGTTAGACACCAAGTCTACTACATTGTTAGCAACTTGGAGCCGAGCTGTTGTGTTTTTGTCCATGTGTTCTTAAAATATATCCCTCTCCTAGAGCTTAAACAGAGGCACATACCTTACACATGCACACATAGACACATACACACCTTACACAGCACCTAGCAAGGAAATTAATTATGCTGAAGACTGGCAAGATGCCCCAAAGACACAGCAGGAACTTGATATGAACAGCAGGATGAGGAAGGAGAATGAATAATTCAGACTCACTTAACAAAGTCCTGTCAAGCACAAGCTGAGACCCATGGTTTGTGGGCTGCACTTCCTCAGCTAAAAAGCAAGAAAATTCACTGTCTGGATAGAAAGCCAACTGTGCCTGCTGTGAAGGTGGGAGAGGAAAAAATTAAAAGTCTGCACCCAGAATAAGTATTTTTCTAAAACCAAGTCATCATAAAAGACCAAATTCGAAAGCAAAAGATGGTTTCATACTACCAATAGCAAAGGAAAAAATACACATATTTTATAAGCCCACTCTCTTTAAGAAAGCCTCTACTGGACTTAGAAGCCCAAGGTAAAAGAGATAACGGGCAACATGAAAGAATTATCTCAAGTAAAAGTACAGACATCTTCCCAACCCCTACCCTCCCAACTCCAAGGTTAAGGAAGTTACTCACAATTTTTTTCACAGGAGCAATGATGACTGTGAACTTAAGGGCTATACTATCCATCAATTGTTTAACCCAAGCTCCAATGGATTTTTAGACACAGGCCTTTTCTGAAAACAGAGATCTATCCTGAGCATTAATTGATCACCAAAAACCCTTACTTTGCTAGAAAATAGAATTTATATGAAAACTTTTTAAAAACTACTGTGTAAATGTCCTAGGGAATCAAAAGAAAAGTAAATAGTCCAGTCTGTTTTGATGTGTCCTCATGACAGGTCTAGTATTTTATCTTCTTTTTTTGTTTGCTAACGATGAGAGTAAAATATTTATAATTATTCAACCATTTAAGTTTCTCAAAGCTATGATACTCACTGATACAAGTAATTCTTTCAGTCTTGCATCTGTGAAATGTTACTTGTAAACAATGTGCCAAGAATGTATTAGTTTCTAAATGCCACAGTACTAAAATCCGGGTTAGTACAGAAATCAAGAGAGAAGAATAAATTCAGGGTTGCCTCAAATCCTTCTAAGGCTCTAAATATACAGAAGTTCTACCCAATGACCAGATTCTAATATTATACTAATTTAGTAGCAGAAAACAGATTCTATAAATTACTATCACAAATGAATACATTCATTGTGAGCTCATATTTTTAAAAACCATTTTAAAAATTAACCAGATTCCCCAAAGTTACCAAAAGCAACAACTTTCCAAAATTCAAATGGCTAGCTGGGAGATGTTTCAGTCCTAAAAGCAAAGAAGAAATAACATTTAAAAAATGGAGTGTGGAACACATGCTTAAGAAAAAAGGTATTAAAATTGAAAAATGATTAAATAACAATCTGCTCCTTCTGGTGATAATAACGAAGTTTTTCTACGCACATCAGACCACTCTCTAGGGAATTACTCTGTCAGTCCATCACAAAGAAGCATGTGAAACAACAGCAACAATTCAAATCACAAAACCTTAACAGGTGAAGGCAACTATTTCCAATGGCTTAATGACTAAGCATCTACAAATGAGACAACACAGCCATTTCCTCCCTCTCTTTTTGCTTCATGGCCAGGCCATCAAGAGGTCAACAGGCTTTCTCCACCATTTACTCTCACCATAATGTACTGTGCCTCCACAAGGCTGAAACAACAGGGCCAACCACTATGGAATGATACTCCTGAAAACATCAGCCAAAATAAACCTTTCCTCCTTTTAAGGATTACCTCAGGTATCTGTCACAGTACTAGAAAGCTAGCACACAATAAAAGAAATGCTAGATAGGGAAAAGTACAGCTTACTATGGTAATAATCAGAAGAGTTCCTAGCCCTTAGACATTTAGCAAAAGAATCCCCCAAAAAACTAACCAATAAATCTAAGTCTCAAAGATGAGGATTTGTGCTACAAAAGGTGGAAAGAGAAATGTTTCACGGGAACATAAGGCAGAGTTGTATATGCATGAGTGGTGTGTTGGGTTAGGAGAGATGAGATAGAAGACAGGTCACCAAAGGGTCAGGGATCTAGCTCAATGGCCTAAGCACCTGCCTGGCAAGCACAAGGTCACGAGTTCAATCCCCAATGCCGCAAAAAAAGAAGCCAGATCACCAATGTCTTTTAATGGCACTAAAGAGCAGAGATATGAATACGAAGAGCTGTTTCGGAAGAATCACTCTAAGGAAAATTACTGTGATGTAGTGATGTGAGATGGGAAGAACAAAAGAAAAGCAGAAAGGTCAGTTAGAAGGCAAATGAGTAAACTGTAACATGGATCACTAAGTAACAAAAGAAGTGCAAAGAATTTTGCTAGAAGAGCAGATCTGCAGTCATCAGTTTTAGACATATATATTGGGCTTACAGTGGCTACAAAGTAACCTAGTACAGACTACAAGCTAAATAGAGAGACAAAGACATCTAAAATGCAAAAAAGAGATCTAGGCTACCAACAGCAATTTGAAGTTGTCATAGTACATAGATGCTAAACAAAGCCTTAGCAATAAATGAACTCACCCAAGGATAGCATATGAAATAAAATGAAGTCAAAGGCTACAGCAGAATCCATTTCCGAGGAAAAACTATGAATGTGCACGGGCAGATAAAGTGGCAAATATTTCAAAAGGGTACTGCCAGAGAAGCAGGGGAAGAGGCACTGCAGGACCAAAGACAACAGAAAGGGATATTCACTGGATTTAGACACATGGAGATGAATGGTGACATTCAGGAAAAGTTTCAATGTTGTATCTGAGTTTAAAAAAAAAAAATGGTAATGAGTTCAAAGGATATTTTAAGAAGTTGATCTGTAGAAGGGAGAAGAGTGCAAAGGAGCTGGAAGTAAAGATAATTATAAAACTAAATGTGCCAGGAAGCACAAGGTGCTGAGTTCCATTCCAAGAAGGAGAAGGAGAAGGAGAAGAAGGAGAAGAAGGAGAAGAAGGAGAAGGAGAAGGAGAAGAAAAGGAAGAGGAAGAGGAAGAGGAAGAAGAAGAAGAGAAAGAAAGAAAGAAAGCAAGCAAGCAAGCAAGCAAGCAAGCTCTCTCTTTACACATTATCTACTTTGTTTTAAGTTGATGAGGAAAAAAATGGAAAGACATTTACAGTCTAGGAAACAGATTCAAGTAGTATTCATCATAGAAAGGAAAGGTGGAACAAAAGATAGGTAACACAGGTATATTTGGTAACACAAAGAGTTCCAATCAGATGACTTCTAGTCTACTTATAAATTACAAAGCAAAATTTAAGCCGGGCATGGTGGCACACGCCTATAATCCTAACACTCAGGAGGCTGAGGCAAGAGGATCGTTGCAAGTTCGAGACCAGCCTGGGCTAAAAGCTCAAGGCCAACCTGAACTCTACAGGGAGACTCTGTCTGAAAAAAGACAATTTTCTTGCTATGTGTAAAGGGAAAAAAAAATGAACATAGAACAATGAGGAATGCCTAAACAAGCCATTGTAGTAAATCCTCAAGAAGTCACTTAAGAACAGAAAGACTGCCAGACACGAGTCCAGGGTCCTGGGAAAGCTTGGAAACTATGAAAACAATCATATTGATCTGGGCCCCTAGATTTTGCTAGGTAGGTAAAACAAAATTTTAAAAAAGAGAAACTGTGAGGATATTGATCACAGAGCTGTTTAAGTGAAAAGTCTTGCAGTCTAAACAAGACAAAGATGGAAGGAAGCAAAGACAGGGAGTAGGCAAAGGTAGACAATACAGAGGACCAATGCCCTGGATTTCTCAATGTCTCTGGAACAAAGACTCAGTAAGAATGCCTGAAGGGGAGGGGGGCAGGAATGCCTGAAGAAGAGAACTAGAAGAGTTCAAATCTCTTTAAACTTTCAGATATGAAGTAGCTCCAAATTGATGAAACCCAGGGTGGAAGCCTTAGAACAAGTGGTAAAAGTGAGAGTACAGTCAGTAAACCTGCTTTTTTTTTAAAAAAAATGAGAGACTAGCTAAATCTTCCCCACAGACACGAGAGTCTCCTAAAATAATGGCAATACTTACTATAAGAAGAAAGCCCACAATCCAAGAGCCAGAAGTTTTTGTTTTCTAAATGAGAAGACAGACAAGACAAACAATAAACCACAGCACAGAGTAAGGAAAGAAAGTACACTAGCTAGATACACGGGCTTTAAAGAAACAATTTTACTCTACGGTATAGAAAAAGGAGAGGAATCAGGATAATGACCTCCCCAGCACAGACTAGAAATACTCACTTGAAGGAGGATAAGATGTTCTCAGATAAAAAACCAAACGTAATCAAGAAAAACAGGTAGAAATAACAGAAATAATATGCAGTCATGAGGATGAAAGGAGTTGGTTTACGATGTTACAGGGAACATGGACAATCTGCAAGGGAAAGAACCACTGGAAAATCAGATCGGAAGAGAAAAAACACAGTCAGTGAGCCTAGGAACACAGCAAGACACAGGTGGCCAAGGGGCTTTACCTTCTGTGTGCTGATTGACAGGGAGCAGAGCTGATCTATCTGCTTGGCTGTTGCTAAGTGTCTAAAAAGAAATTAGCTCTAGCAATTCCTTGATAGAACAGTGGAGGGGGCAGAAGCACTCAGCATCAATCAGCCAGGTTTGAGTGAGCTTCCAGGAGTGATTTGAAAGCCACAAGACCTCCAGTGTAGAAACAAAAGCAGCCTCAACTGCTGGAGAGAAGAGGATCCTGAGACAAAAGTAGACAAGAAAATCCACTGAGTGGAGTCAGTTCTGATCTGGACTGATACAAGCTGACAAGAACAGGCACAGGATTCTGGCTTCTGATACCTCCAATAACAATGACTGACCAACCAGTAAATAATATCAAATAAATAATGAGAGCTCAAGAGTCAAGAACTTTGATTCCTCTAATTCAAAAAACCAATTAGTCAAATTTTTGCAAATGTAATATATGTAATCAGTTCCTTGGTAAGTGCTTTACCTGTAATATCTCATTAGTTCTCATAATAATTGTGAAGTGAAAACTATCAACAATTTACAGATGAAGAAACTGAGCCTCAGAGAAATTAAGGAACTTTCCCCAAGTTATAAACCTATTAAATGGTAAAGTCGAGGATTCTAACCCAGACTCTTAACTTCTTAAGCTCTCCCTGACTTACCAGAATGGATGTTGCCAATATACTTAAGTATGCATCCTTGTAAATACACAACTCAAGATATAATTATTATTTGGGAAGAACAAAAATAAGTAAATATATGTATAAGTGAGCCATGTCGTGGGGGCTGCATGAGGTCATTCCCAGTGGGCCGGGCGGTGGCTAGGGCTGCTGCCCTGCAACTGTCATGCTTTGGCGGACGGGGAGCCAGAGGCAATGAGGAAGCAGAGGCTGGCTGAGCTGCAGGCGAAACACAGGGATCTGAACCATGCAGCACAACAGAAAGCAAAGCACAGGGAAGCAGAAATGAGAAGCAGTATCTTAGCCCAAGTTCTGGATCAGTCAGCCCGGGCCATGTTAAGTAACTTAGCACTTGGAAAGCCTGAAAAAAACAAAAACAGTAGAGAATTACCTTATACAGATGGCAAGATATGGACTGTTAAGTGGGAAGGTTTCAGAACAAGGTTTAACAGAAATTCTTGAGAAAGTCAACAAACAGAAAAGAAAACAACAGTTAAATTCAACAGAAAAAAAGTAATGGACTCTGACGAAGATGACAATTACTAAACTAAAAATGGTTAGAGACTAAAACCTAATGGAATACTTCTCGGACAAAAGTTAAAATCTGTTTGTTTAAATGTTTACTTTGTTTTGTCTATATGCCTTTAAAAAAAATAAACTTGTTATGCAAAGTAAAAAATAAATAAATAAATAAATAAATGTATAAATAGTCCTCACAAAAACTAAGTCTTGTTAGGAGACAAGATAACGAACCACACACATTGACCCACATACCCACAGACACACACACACACACAAAAGCAACAATTCAAAAATGTATCTAAGCACCAAAATAATAACATAAATAACAAGGATTTAAAACCAGGTGTGGTGGCGCATGCCTGTAATTCCAGCACTCAGGAGGCTGAGGCAAGAGGATTGTTCCACAACCAGCCTGGGCTACAAAGTGAGCTCAAGGCCATCCTGAACTGCATGGTAAGACCCTGTTTCAAAAAAGGGAAAAAAAAAAAGTATTTA
>RJWT010012318.1:0-22534 GCA_004365215.1 Cuniculus paca
AACAATAGAAGCATGAATATAGTGTCATTTTAGAAAGGTAAAAGTACTATAATAAAAAATAATGTTAGAAAAGTCACTACTAAATATCAAAACATAGAGTGACAAAAAAGTATGGCATTAATTATAATGATAGCAGTAAAAAGCTGTAAATGTTTGAAATAATTATATTTAAGCAAAATTCTAATACAGTCAAGGATAACTCAATGAAAACAGAGCAGCAAACCAATAAAAACTCATATATAGACTTTTTATCTACCAGAATATTTTCTATTGTCTTGTTTTGAAGACCTTTATTGCATTCATTGTTTTGTTTTTATTGTTTCTATTCTATTCTGTTGTTTGATTTTTAGTATGTCTGAAGGTATCCACAGCCATTTTGAAGATAACAAAAGGCATTATGGTAACTATTGTTGATTTTGTAATGTTTTGAAGTATTGTATCACCTAAAAAAATTCAGGAAAATTAAAAAGTGTCAAATCAAACAGTGCTAGAGACTAACAAAGAAATATTTAAAGTGCTGGGGATTTAGTTCAGTGGCCTAAGTGCCTACTTGGCAAGCACGAGATTGTGAGTTCAATCCCTGGTATCAAATAAATAAATAAAAGAAATATTTAATATTCATCAGTTTTATACTATTCAAACACTTTAATCATTATGGAAACATTTTTTAAAGTTAAATAAATTTTGTTTTAATTTTAAAATAGCTTCTACAAGAGCAGGCATTTCATGAGCACTTAACAGCTCCAAATGTTTATCATCCTAATAAGACTGTCTTCCTATATCAAAGTCCTAATAAGACCGTCTTACTATATCAAACAAAGTTAGAGAAACAGGCAGAATAGTAAACAAAATAAAACTTTTGAGATTGCACTACAAGCTTTCAATAATTGAAAATCCAAGTAGGTCAAAAACTGAACATATTTATGAAAACATTACCAAACTTATCAACCAGTTACACTATGAATCTGGCTATAAGCATGAAACTTTAAATAATAGGCTACACATTTGTGTTAAGTGGTGACAGAACATTTTCCAAATTAGAGAATGTTCTGGAACATATCTCACAAATTTATGGTTTCTCAAATCATTCAAATATGTTCTGTCCAAATGAAATTAAATTAGGACTCATGTGAAGAAATATCTCTGTTCAAAGAACACATCAAATGAAAATAAGAGTGGTCATGAATGGGGACCAGGAGCTGCACTTTTGTAGGTGAGATCCCCAGAGCAAAGAAGGCACATGGGCAGGCATCAGTTCAAAAGGCAGATGGCAGCAAGAAAGAAAAAGAAACTGTGTCAGTATTGTTTATTTCTTACATATGTCATTATCACCTATTTATATTCTTCTCTGTTTACCTAGCCAGCACAATAATGGTTTGACACTGTTTGCTAAACTGTTTGCCTACCTAGGGTGACAGGGTGCACAAGGGAGATTTTTGCTAGTGAAGTCCCCAGGTTAAAGAATGCACCTGTGCAAGAAATCAGCAACAATAGCAGGAAGCATGGTACAGAGCAGAGCTCAAGATCCACCTGTGTTTTTATTGTATAGTTCTTATATAAGTTGTTATCACATATTTACATTCTTACATGCTTGTCTCATTGGCATATGGGTAATTCTCCACTGTGAAGTCATGGTTATATAATTGTACCCCATTGTGTGCCAGCACAGACAATGACAATGGAGTCATATCTTCAAGGCTATCTAGAAGCATCCTTAAATGCCCTGAGCTTTGACTCAGTCTGAGTGATTTCTCACATCCCACCCACTTAAAGCTTAAGGAGAGTCATCTCTTTTGAGTGGCCCATGAAGCTGACCCCACACAAAGACCAGAACAACAATACAGGGAACAACAGAACACTATCAACCTCTTTGCCACCACAGTACAGCTCATGGCAATCCAGCACCAGGTAGATCCCAAGGATTTACCACATTGGATAAGGGGGTCCTGTTGCAGGGCCTGAACAGTGGATACCTCTGTTTCCATCACTTTCGAGACTTCTTGTACTTGAGTCTTGTAGTCAGAGATATAAATTCAATATTCTGTATGTAAGAGGGCATGAGTGCCTCCCTGTGATGCAGTCAGCAAATCAAGAGTCAAATAGTTTTGCAAAGCCATCTTTCTTATTTGAGAAATCTCATCCATGAACAACATCAAAACCTGATATTTAACATTGCAGACCTGGGCCACATGTTGAGCAAGGGTTTCAACTTGAATGACTAGGTCTGTGGTCCTTGCCCCTGGCAACATTAAGGCCATCAGATAAAACCACTAGGACACCCATTTAGATCAGTGTCACCTGTGACATACAGTATTCTGATTGTGGGGTGTATATGCAACAGTGGATCTGATATAGTTACTGCCAGTTTCACTTTATGTTTAACTCCCTCTCTCCCTCAAAAACCCCAAATACTGGCTTTGAGTAAAAAAGCATTTTGTTATTACATAGAAGATATTCACTTATATAGGGTAAGAAGTCTATGTATGGTCATTAACACTTTTTAAAACTCTTTGTGAAGTTGATCGGCACTTGTTTGATCATGGATGGCCTGTTGAAGGGATAATAGACAGGAAAAAAATGGATTTGTACATTTGGTGGTGTCCAAGGACACAGGATATCTGGGGCAATCTAATTTCCTTATATCATCTCATGGTTAAATATAGTCCAGACTCAACCTGCATGGAAACAGCCCTGGAGACATATTGTAAAACACTCATGGTCTAAGCTGAGTCTAAAAAAATAAATAAATAAAATAAAAAGCCATGCTGGAGGTCACATAGATGAAAAAAGACAGCACAGCCAAGACTGACTAACTTTAAAGAGTATCTTGTCCAGGTGCAAAAGACATAAAAAAAAAAAAATCTCGGATGATAGAAGACCCTAATGCAGACAGTGGTGACAAGTGAAGAAAGTGATTCCTGAACTAAATGTGAGTTTTGAAAAAGCTTCTGGCAAGACAGAACTAGAATTAGAGATCTGATACATCCACCGAAATGCCAAGGACACATTGAGGAGCAAGAAGCAGGTGGAATTAGAGGCTGCTCAGCAGCAGCAGTTGTTGATGGAGGAAAAACAATGGCACCATGAGGCTGAAGAGCAACATATACAAAAGAGCCTGACTGTTGAGAAGAAAGACACAAGGCAGGGCAAGGGTGCACTGGAAAAAGTCAAATGTTTCAAGCCCAAGGTGGAATAGACCTGATGCCTGTGGAAGCAAACAAAACAAGAATGAGATACACCTGGCCCATGTGGCTGACCAGAAGTGACTACAGACAGAGGAGAAAACACATGAACATGCTTGAGCAGCTGGTGATGAGGCAGAGACAACTCAGTGAACAGCTGAAAAGGTCAAGAAGGATTATGAAGGCAACAAAATTATCAGGAGGTGAAAAATAGTGGTTGAAGGAGTTGACAGAGGCACAAACTCAGGTCAACGTGCAAGTGGATCTGGAGGCACAGAAACTTCAGTGGTGCATGCAGGAGAGGATGACATGATGCGAAGAGACAACAAGAGACCCATACAGCAGAAACACAGTCCAGGAAGAACTATAATAACTGCAACAGAGTTTGCAGGCAGAAATCCAGACCAAGACCCAGAGGTGGAGGCAACTGAATACTGCAGGCTGCACACTAAAGAGGAGATTTACATGGTACACCCACAGCTGGAGATGACTGAGTGCCAGTGTGATGGAGCTGGGAGTGAGCTGTAGGTTTTGTGTACACTTGTGCAGGAAGCAGAAGTATAAAAGCCACAGATGCAAGTGAAGGCTAAGGCCTTGTGGAGACAAATACAGGAGGAGAATAAACATAAGTGTGAATCAGAGACAGAAGTAGCCATGTAAGTAGAATGAAGTTGAGGCAACTTCAGAGAAGCAGAGGGCTCTGCAATCCCTGGAGGAAGCATGACTACAAGTCAAAGAGGTGGAGAGGTGGCTGTGACAGTTAGAGGAGGAGCAGACATGCCAAGGACAGGTACCCTTAGAGACAACTCAGTGTAGTACAGAGGCAGGCAGAAATCCAGACCAAGACACTGAGGTTGAGGCAACTGAATACCGCAGGCTGCACACTGAAGAGGAGATTTACATGGTACACCTACAGCTGGAGATGACTATAAAACAACAATGCCTCCTTTGAAGAGAAGACTACACAACTGGAGAACACCCTGCATGAAGAACATGTGACAATGGCCCTGTTGTGGAAAAAAAAGTGAGGGACACAACACCAGGAGAACCAGACCATGCTTATGATGAGGTTAATTGGGAGTGGGAATACTGGCAGCTAAAGGCCAATGAGGCACTGAAGCTGTACCTGCAGACAGAAGAGATGATACATAGAAGAGCCCAATGCAGACTGAGGTTGAAAAACAAAAAATAAAAACTATATTCAGATTAAGTCAATGAAACTGGGAACAAAAAAGCTACATGGACTAACACATAAGATTCCTGGGGTGTAGGTCAAAGGTAAACCTACATGGGGTAGCTGTAAATTAAAAACCAATGATAGTAAAATTAAAACTAGACAGTTCTGGCTTGAGTCGACCAATAACCTCTCCCCTGGGAAGTCATACAAGACACTCAAAGGCATAAAATCTTGTCAAGAATTCAGTCATCTTGGAACACCCCACACTTGCTAGTATGCAAACCAGGAACTAATGAGTATAGAGCAATACAGGACTTGCATGCTATAAATCAGGGCACTGTGCCCATTATCCCAATGGTACCAAACCCATACATATTGATGACTCATTGCAGCAAGTGCTGCTCGGTTTATTTGCTTGGACTTAAAATTTGCCTTTTTCTGTCTGACAAGCTAACCTTGGGACAACAAGTGACCATTTGAATGCCATGCTCAGTTATAACATTAATGGACCAGAGAGGACACCATTGGTTATCAAATCAAAGAATGACTTAATATCAGGGGTTCCTATGTGAAAATTCCTTCATAACTCTAGCAATGCTAAACACTCTTAACCTGGCTACTTTGCTCCCAATTGAACTGGTAGCCCCACTTCATGACTGTGTGGAAACCATAAATAAAGTATTCTCAAATTGCAGAGATCTCCCAGACCACCCCTTTAGAGACACAAAATTCTAATACTTCATAGATGGAAGCACTTTTATACTTGGAGTCCACCAGGCAGGATATGCAATAGTGATACTTGACTCTGTGATGGAGGCTCAGCCTCTGCCTACTGGAACCCCAGCACAAAAGGCAGAGTTAATAACCTTGACAAGGACCCTTTTACTAACAAAAGACAAAAAGGCTAACATCTATACAGATTTCAAATATACCTTTGCTGCATTACATGTTCATGGAGATATCCCTATCTATCTATCTATCTATCGAGAGTGAGTACTCTTGAAGTCTGGAATAAAATAAAGTACAAAATTTTTTTGCAACTCCTAGATGCTGTGTGGGCACCAAAGAAATTGATTATTATATATTACAGGTGATATCAATTGATTGGAATATTAGAAGCCAGAGGGAATAGAAGGCAGGCAGAGAAACAAAATGAGATGCTAAGACAGCCTCACAACCCAAAACAGGGGACCTGGCCTTGCCCCTCATCCAAGAGCCTGCACTCACAGACCCCAAACTATCCCTCAAATAAAAAAGATGGCTTTTGCAGGAATTTGGAAGGTATATCAACGGAGGATGATGGAGATGCTCTGATGGGAGAATGGTCATCCCTGAAATAATGGCTTATAAGTTTTTAAGGCACTTCTATCAAGGATTTCATGTGGAAAAAATGACACTAACGATATTACTGAGCTGTCATTTCTATGTACGGCAGCTTACTGCCATCACCTGAGCTGTTTGTGAGGAGTGCCTAACCTGTGTTCCAAACAATCCAAAGCAAGGTCCTACCAGGCTCCTGGGTATTCAGGAACTGGATGCTACCCCTTGTGAAAATTTGCTTATGGATTTCACAGAATCGGCTTGAGTAGGAGGTTATTGGTGTATGTTGGTGCTTGTCTACACTTTCTCATTCTGGGTTGAGACCTTCCTTGTCAGAGCAAAAAAGACACAAAAGGTGATGAAAGTATTGCTGAGAGACATCATCCCAATATGCAGACTATCCCTGACCTTGGGGTGAGAAAATGGCACATTTGTTCCTGAGATAGTACAGGGGCTCACACAGATGTTAAAAATACAAATGAAATCAACACACAGCCTACCAGCAACAGAGCTCAGGAAAAGTAGAGCACATGAGCCAGACACACAAACAACTACTGAGAAGTATTGCAAAGAAACCCACTTAAGATGGCATCAAGGCCTGTCAATGATCCTCCTCTGAGACAGGTACATTTTCACCAAATAAACTGAGTATTTCCTTTATGAGGTTTTATTCAGCTTTTCACCCCCAATCACAGGCCAAATCAAGAGTGATTTTTGCAAATAAGGGGAAGCAAACCTGACAAATCAGATGCAGGCTTTGGAAATAAATGTATAAGATATCCATGGCTGGGTATAAAAAAAGTGCCCATAAGGCTGACAGACTCAATAAACTGCTTCAAGCCTGTGGACTTCATTTTGGTAAAGTAAAATCTAACCACCTGGGAGCCCATATGTGATGGGCCACATTCTGTAATCTTTTCTACCTCTACTGCTGGTAAAGTTATGAAAACTATGCCTTGGATCCATCACGGTGAGATAAAACTGGCAGTCCAAGACAAATGGATTGGCCAACAGGATTCAGATCATCTGAGAGAGCTGATTCTATGATGAAACCAAGCTGCCACCAGAAATGGCAGCTCTTCTCCAGTCACTGCAGAAGCTGACTATTGTATCACAACTGAAGCCTGAGGAAACAGCTGCCTGCTTCTGGTCACTTGGAAAGCTGCCAAGTCCACTGAAGGCTGAAACTTGAAAATCAACACTGTTGCAACATGGGTCTTTTTCTTTTTGTTGTAATTCTCCCTCTGCCGGAAAGGGAACCAGGCACCCATAATGAGGTAAATGATAATGATAGTGATGTACTCTGTTGAAACGCATGTATAGACAGCACCAAAGGGGCAAATGAAGTCAAATTTAATAGAAAAATGAAGTTTGCCAAACTTCTCCCCTCCCTGCAGCATTTGACCTTTGTTCTAATACAGGTAAAAGCAGTAACTTTTGTCCCTGTAAGTAAAATTTAATAACCTCCTGTTCTCATAACATCCAGTTATGCCTGAAAAGGTCACCAAGTTATGCTACAAAATTGTCACAGCTTGACAAACTCCCTTTGTTCTCCTTCTGCTTGACCACAAGTTCTGAGCTGAACACTAACTCTCTTGGCAACATTTATAAAATGAGAGCCCTTCCTTTGTTCAGTGCTCAACCCTTTTGGACTCAAGTTCACTAAGTCATGTGTACACCTAATAAATCTTCCTGCTTCTCTGATAGTTTCTCTAATCTCTTGAATTCTGCAGTATTAAGCATTTCCTCCTCTAAGTTGTGGGTTAGATATTATATCCAGTGAAGGAAATTCCAGCAATACACCATCTTACCTTCTTTTCAGGATTTGCACAGTTCAAATGGTACACAGACATAATAGGAATAAAATACAAGCTCTTCAAAATAGGTCTTACTTATGTCCTTGAAGAAGACATTACTGATGTTTAATCCACATACACTTAATACAATCCTGGATATCTGTAGGAATTTTCTATATGCACAAATGGACACTTTCATCTCAATCCATTGGTATCATTGGCTATAGGAGAGTTCTTTGCTCCCTGTATAGGTGGATTGGAAGTAACATATCAATAATGATACCACAGTGACTCTATAATAATTATGGACAGTAATATAATAATAATGAATAAATTCTCCAGCATACACAATCAATAGAGTTATAGCTTCTATAGTTATACATTTAATATTTTTTATCTCAGAAATTTCTCTGCTAAATTGACTCCAATAGAAGCTGTGCTTATGTGTGCAACCTTTCCTGCTCTTTCTCCAATCTGCTTCATTTTGCCACAGCTCTATCAGATCTATGCTTATTGGCATTATGTTACAAATGTTCCACTTGCCTCAAAGCCTGAATTCAGGAAAATGTAAAGCATGCTTGTTTGTAATAGAATGTGTTATAGAATTCTGTAGTATTACAAATTTGTGATATAATTATATTTCAATTTGTTTGAATAATATGAAATACAAAGAACAAAATGAGATGAATTTTCTGACCACTTTATTACATATTCACTACAAATTTTGTGGACTGAAAAACACAAAGGATAATATTGAAAACCCAGTTTATGTAAACAAACTAAATAATAAAATAAAAATGTTTCACATAACATGATAATTCACAATAAATAAAGTACGTCTTAATCATAGATCTTTACTCAATGTAGGCATCCTGAGAATTTTTGTCTAGGAAGAGAGGAAATAATCTTTTAGAAATGCAAGATTACTTATAGTAGTTAATCTATCATTTGGTAGCATATATACAATAGAAGATAATATGCTACAATTTGTTAAATTATACATGCAACTACAGTCAATTACATATAAATTAAATTAAAATAAATAGGCTCATACACAAATATGCAAATACAAACATATAGATATTAATTTTATATACATATAAGTGCTCAGAAATAAAGCTTTAAATGGGATAAAATAATTACAATTATGAGTATATCATTTAACCTATCCAACTTGATAGAATCAGAACCTGACAAATGCTAACAGAAAGAAATTCTATTTCTAATATTTGTGCTGTTTAGAATGGTATAATGAAAGAAATTGATGTGATGTCATGTAATTTTAAAATCCTAACTTTGATAAACTCAATGTAGTAAATTATGTAATCTAAACAAATTAAGCACAACCCCTCCTACTCTGTAAAAATTTGTATTTGTCTAGGTTGTTCTGAGCCTCTGTTATGACATTTTCTCCTCTCATTATCCCTTGTCATTTATGCATATATCTAAGATGTGTTCAGTTTATTCTGAAACCACTTGGTTATGAAAATAGTTTTTAATAAAATCCATTTTCACTGACTCATTGGTACCCTGTACTACTTTAACAGTATGTCATGATTTTTGATGTTATTTTATCAGATTACTATTTATTTCATTTATTCTATTCTTATTAAGTGTATTCTGCATAAAAAATTTTGTGGATATTGGAATACAAACATTTTTCATACTTTCAAAAATATCACTTGGTGCAAAGAAAATAAACCTGTAAATAACAAATTATTACTCATTACCATAAAATTTCTTGTAGAAAACCAGTAAATGATAACTATCTGGGTGGTCAAAAATCACTTTGGAGCATGTGATATTTCATATGCTATCTAAGAAATAATAATGACATAGACAATAAAATTAAGAGAAGAATGAGTAGAACGCAGAAGTCAGCTCCAGCAATTAGAATGATGCTGGGAAGAGGCCAGCATGCACTAGAAACTATCAGAAAAATAGATTGGCTGAAGCGTGCACACAGCAAGGAGAGAAAAAGTTGGGATAAATTCACTATATAGGTAGAAATAGAATTGTGAAGACTTTCAAGCCACATAAAAAGATTTGAATTTCATTCTAAATGTAATAAGAAACAAGTAGAATATCTTTAAATGCATAAATAATGTAATTATATTTATGTACAATATGTAATTCTGTTCATAAATAGATTTAATTTAGGGAAATAATATTGGAAACAATCAAACAACAGCAATAAAA
Source organism: Cuniculus paca (assembly GCA_004365215.1). Taxonomy (NCBI): domain Eukaryota; kingdom Metazoa; phylum Chordata; class Mammalia; order Rodentia; family Cuniculidae; genus Cuniculus; species Cuniculus paca. The sequence goes on from RJWT010012318.1 coordinate 9,675, forward strand.
CATGTAGAAGACAGTACATTTAGATAGATAGTACCACTCTAGGTCCTTCCAATTTTGACTATGAAAAACAATGAATGTAACATGCCATGAATTGAGGATTATAATTAATCAACACTGAATCCAAGGTTCAGAAATAGCAGAAGTAGATACAATGGGAATGACTCTGAGGGATTCTAAAAGATCATCTACCTGCACTGCACTTTGTGTTATTTGTGGAAAGCAATTCACTTAGCATTTTATTCACTTGTCATCTCATGGTCACTTTCAAATGGGCAGGGAAGACACGTAACATATTTATTCCTTAGTATGAATTCAGTCTTTAGTAATCACAGCATATGAAAGATGTGAACAACCATGGTTATAATTATTATAGTGCACTTTGTCCCCTGATTATCCCTATAGAAATATATATTATATTATAATTAAATATAAATTAAAATACAATCAGAGATTCTATCAGGATGAACTGATAAAAAAACAACGTTTTGAAATATGTTCATGGAGGAAAATGTATTTGAAATATGTTCATGCCGGAAAATAAGATTTCTATGGTTAATTTAATAATTATCATAGAATAGGTAACATTGGAACATGTTTGTTTCAAAGTAGCTATATATTTTATATAACATTGCCCTCATAAATTGAAAAATGGAAAACATATTAACTTTATATTGATAAATTGGGCTTCATTCCATGAAAGATCTTATGTCTAACAAAAGACATTTCTACAAGACTAAAACTCACTGACTAGGGCAAAAATTTTAATACATATATTCAATAAATAATATTTGTATGGAACATGCAATAAACTATTTAAATAAATAACCACTAACAAACTACAAATCAATGAGAATAGGGCAATCTGTCTTTTAAAAAAGACATGAATTATTTATCATAAAGTAAATAGTCAAATGATTATTAAATGTACATATTTTGATACTATTCTTAAAATTTGGTTTCGTATAAAATTAATTCACTGGAGACAGTTTGATCCTTTGGGGTATTGTTTTTGACATATGGTACACGTGAAGAGATAGTATTTAATCTATTGGTTGTTATTATCACTGTATGAACTGGATGTCTTCTGAGTATTTCACCAATATACTGTGAATCCTGATGCTTTTCAGGCCGGTGCAAAAATGTGCCTTCCTTGTTTCTGCATGAATAACAGGTCCTATTTCTTCTAATTCTTTCACGTGCATTCCTACACTTCCAGTATTTTTCTACAACCATATTTGGTGATAAACACTCTACCAAATACTGGAAGAAAACTGAATTTTCCTGCAGTTGTTCTTTGCATTGCTCTGTGGAAGTCTTGGCTCTCCTCTAATTTATAGCTCGGCCTCCTCAGATTAGCAATTGTGCAGCATCAGCTTGATTTTATTCTTCTCAGATTGCAATCTTCAAACTCTCACCAAGAAGCACAAGGAAATATTTGTAGAGTTCAATCTACTCACCTCCATTCTCTCAGATAGTCTGCTGTTGTCCAAACATATGTGAAATGGTTTTATATACTTTTTCGAGTTTTGATGTTTTGTTTGTTTTTCAGTTTTAAAGCTACTCCGGTGATGCCTCCCTTATCTTTGTCAAGGTGGCAATTAACACAACATCATAATTTGGAACTGAAACACAAAATTGTGGAATATTAAAGAATCTTGAAATATCTCATCCTTGACCTGAGTAATAGTGAGAAAACATACTTTGAATTCGGTATGATTGAAAGGTAGGTAAAATTCTTTGGCCAAGTAACTCTTACATGTTTCTGTAATCATGACACATATCATAGTACACAATGAAGTTTAGTGTGTAAAATTTTAAACATTTTAATCTACTAGGAAAATAGCTGTTTCATTAATTTTCCTTAGAATTACTTAAAGACACAGCAGCCAAGGCTCTCTCCCAGAACTTCTAAAATTTTAGATATTAAAAATCATGTATACCTGAAATTCAGGAGGTTGCTTTAGTCATCTGTCTGGACCATTTGTCTTTTCATATATGGATGACTATGCTATAATTAATGCTAAATAGCATCCTGTGGTCACTGATACTGTCTTCATTGTTTATTCCCTATCTCCTGGAAGAACTGTCTACTGAATTTCTTCCTAGAGAACTTTTCCTCTAGGAATAAAAGGCTGTCTACTAAGTAGAACTTTCATCCAGATTTAACTATTTTCATGTTTCTTAAATCCTGTGTTGTGATGACATGTTGAGTTGTTAATAGAATGCAACCTGACACGAAAAACCAACATACTGTGATGTTGTTTTCTCAGTTGGAAAATTGTAAATAACAGAAGAAACATGTTAATAATTTAAGGTTGAATTTTAATATGAGAAAATTCATAATAAGAAATAATAATCCAGTTAAAGTTTATTTTGGATATATATTATTTTCACTCTCCATCTGCATTTTTAATTAAATATCCTTTAACTTTCCTATAACTTTTTTATATCTTGTTGGACAAATGTTAGTTTCTAAAGTGTTTTCTTTTTTTTTCCCACTAAATTTTAGTAAAGAGTTTGTTGATAGCAATTTAGTATATCTCCATGTTATATGTGCATTTAATACTAAATGAAAGTAAGAAATACCAGAGAGTGCATACAAGATATTGAATATTAAATTCTGTACTTCATTAACAATGTAAAACAGTAAATTCAAGATTTAATTTTGTACACATAACTTAAATCATTTTTCTTGCCTGCCAAAAAACTACTCAGCATAATTCCAGGTAAAGGAACAGCACTAAATAATCTCTTTATACAATGCACAGCTCAGTTTGTGAGATTTACAGCATCAGATAAGTGAGCATATAGTGAATTAAAGGCACTGAAACCTAACAAAATTTAAACTTTTTTTTTTTTTTTTTTTGTGGCACCGGGGATTGAACTCACAACCTTGCGCTTGCCAGGCAGGCGCTTAGGCCGCTGAGCTAGATCCCCAGCCCTAACCTAACAAAGTTTAATCAGAAATATTATCAGTAACTTTTATTTAACATGTTAGTTATTTTGTAAATATTTTCTGATATATCTGGTTTACTTTTGTGTGTGTGTGTTGTTTCATTATGCATTTTGGCAAGTTTGCTTTTCCGAAATTATTAACTGACTTTAGCTCTTACTAGTTACTTTGCAAGTCAGTACTTTGCAAGAGAAGGAATAACTGAACAAAATACATTCAACAGCAACTATGAATTATTTCATCATTTTAGATGGTTTCAGTTAATTTAATTTTAACCTTCAAATTGTAAAGAAAATTCTTCTGAAGTTTTGAAAATTTGAAATTAAGATAGCAAAACTTAGCATATTTAGCATTTGTTAGGTTCTTAAAACTAAGTGTCCTTTGAAAGTGTAAAGTCAGCGCAGTGTTTGAAGTTTCAGGCATTTTTTGTACTCACTTCAGACATATTGTCAACCATATAAGGTATGCTTTACCCTCAGTCCATGTATATGGAATTCTGATTGATGTCAATGGAAACCATGTGCAAAGTTTGAGGGCACTCTAGTTTGAAACTTAATGGTGGTTTCAGATATCTTTGAAGTCTAGTTTCTGTGGAAAAGTATAAAGAGTAGCTCTTCAGGGCTTATTCTTATCCACTGAGAACATGTTTAGATTGCCTGCTTTAAATGCAGAGCTAAGCTGGAATTATATCAATGGTGTATTCGGATAGAGTGGTTGATTATAAAAGGATTATTTCCATTCAGTTCAGTTGCTACACTCAGAGACAACAGTGGCAAAATCTATTATGATGACCTGACTTTTTAAAAATTATTTGTAGATATGTTTCTGATTCAGTGAGAAAAGATATGCATGACTGTTCAGTTTAATGTAAAAATTAATTGCTACCATTAATTTTAACTATAAATATCTTGCATAAAACAAGTGGATAACCACCTTTGTATTGACAAATCCATTAGAGACTTTGATTTTAACTTTATGAATGGGGAAGATATGATTTTGAAGAACTATTTTTAATTGTTGTTCATTTTTATAGATATCAAATGAAATTCTTTTAAAAGTAAAGATGGATTACTTAAGCACATTTTGTTAAAATTAAGAATAAATCATTGATTTTTCAGTTGCAAAGTGCACATTGTATAGAAAAATCAAAAATTTCATAAGAATTATTGTTACAAAAATTCCCCAGCATATTTTTCCATTTCAAGATACAACTTTTATTTTCTAAAATCTAATACCCTTAACTGTGTACTTTATGTTAATCACTTTGTAGTATGATAATTCATTTTGTAGTACAATTAATAAGGGCTTGAACTTACAGCATCTGTGCTTTTTTTTTTTTTTTGAGAAAACTTTGTCATTTTGTTACCTAAGACTAATTTGCACAATGCAGGCTCAATATTCTTGACAGCTCATCTAACGTGAGCCTGATCATCTATCTCACAGTAACTGGAGAAAAGTGCTGAAGCAGCACTTGGAAACTGTGATTTCGTTTGACAAAAAAGAGAGCAAAGGCAATTCTTCAACTACAAAACAAGTCTACACTGTGGTGGGTATTTTAGACATTAAAATTTAGTAGTAAAAGAACCAAAGCCTAGAAAACAGAAAGAAGGATAGCAAGGGGACTACAGAGATAAAAGTGTCATATGTTACTTACTTTTCTTTGCTATAGTCCATAGAAAATCAGACTATGTTTTGCCTTAACTAAAGTGTTGATTAGTCACTGTTAAGGAATAACAAAACTAATGCACAAGGCAGTGGATATCAATTTTCTTTTAAGTCTGTATTTTAGTTTCAAACTCTCTACACTCATGTTGTCTGTTACAAACTCACAGTCAGGCTTCTCACGCATGTTGTATCAGCTTTGGAAAACACATTGGAGTAGCTACTTTCTTCAATTTCTAAGCATACTGAATTTTATCAGCTCCTAAAATCATGGAAAATGATAAATATAAAAATGTAAATATTTGAAGACACTTTCATTAGTATCCTGGGGAAGATGACAAGAAATACCAGTGGTACCTCGGTTCATGAACTTAATTCTCTCCACAATTTATTCACAAGCCAAATTGGTTAAGAATCAAATTAAAGTTTCCCATAAGGTGAACATTTAACCTAACTGTTAAACTTGATTGGACTCTCATCCATTTCAGTGTGCAACCAGAATCCTGGAAAAATTAAGTTCTCGAAGTGAGTTATCACTGTATGTCTTTGTGAGTAACAACAGTTGGCATGCACATTTCAAAAGAGAGTTTTAGTGATATAGATAAGGACTGAATAAACCAAGACCAGAATTAAGAGGAGTAAACATTAAGCTCTGCAGCTCCACACGTGCTCTGTAGAGCACACAGTTAGTGAGATGTGAATTCTATAAGGCTTGTACAGTTCCATACCTATGACCTTAAGAGTTGTGACCAATAGAGTCTAATTCTTGGGTTGGCTCCACTGTCAGCCTGCACCTTTTCTTGACAGATTTTCTACATTCCTGGCATCTTCAATTTCTTGAGACCTCCACTGCACCTTTCTCTTCATTCCCATAGAGCTTCATTGTCATATAGCCCTGTCAGCAGCTAGTTGGTATTCTTTTCAAATCTGTGTAGAAGCCTTCTTGTCATAACAAGTCTTCTGCACATCAGTAAAATGGCCCTCATGTGAACAATGCCAAAGTCAGCTGACAATTTGAACAGTAACCAGAACCCCTTGGAGCATGGTTGCGGCAACCTCTGAGTGCCTGGATGGTTGAACACAGTGAGATGTATCCCAAGGAATCAATTTCCAAGATGGCCCCTTCCCATTAATCTTCCCAGGAGACTCTTCTAAAATAAAAGTTTAATGCTTTTGCACTCTTGAATCTATGATATTCCATCTTCCTGGTTCCTGAGATGCCCTCAAATCTTCTTTCTTCTTTCTGTACAATGTATGTTTTCTTTTGAATGATGCTTACCCCCTTTAGTTCCAACACTATAACTGGTTTCTTAAGGACAAAAATTTAAGTTTTTCAAATTTTTCTGCTTGTCTCCTTAACTCCCAATTCACATTGTATATCTGGCTAAAAGCAGCCAGTAGTACCCATGCGATAGTCTGAATAATAAGCTCATCTTAAATTTTGGCAACCAAAATAATTAATCCACTTTCCTTATTAGTCTCTTGTAAAGTCTAAGGCTTGAGGCAAAGTGTATGGACATTTTCTGCTACAGCATAACACATGGCCTCAAGCCCAAATCCAGTGAAGTCCTTGTTCCCAAGTGAAACTCTTGAACCTGCCTTTATCTCTACATTCCATTCGATATTCTGGTCTTCTGAGCTCTGACCAGAATCACCTATCACTTTCTGCTTATCACATCTACAGCTTCTCTATTCTACACATTCAAATATTTCTAAACTTATCCATCAACAGTTTTAAAGGCTTCTGGACCACATAGTTAGATACAGTCATAGTAACAACCTTACTACAGGTACCAATTTTCTCTATTTGTAAGCTTTCCACAAAGGGGATATTTCAATGTCAGTCCCTCTTTTCTGTGTTCCAACTGCCATAAGGTGAACATCTTTACTCCAACAGGTTCTCTGCATTACCATGCTCTGCCTTTCAATAGTCTCAAATCAATGGGGCTGAGTGAGCATGGCCTGAAAATCTGAAACTGTGAGCCAAAATAAGTCTTTTTTCTTATAAGTTTTTTCGGGGATTTTGTCACTGCAATGAAAATCTAAGGATGCAAAGAAGCTAATGGTACCTGTAGGCACAGAAGAACTTGATTCGAGTGGTTGAATCATATAGGCAAAAGTTACATTTGAAGATTGTGTTCTGAGTTACCCCATCAACTATGACTCAGAAAGGACAGCTACTTCTATGTTTTTCCAAGACTCCAAATTTGAAAGTACATTTGGCAGCTGACGTCTCCAATCTTTTGGTCTTTTTTTATTTTAGTGATATTTCAGTGCAGTCATAAACCGAAAAGGAAAATAAAGAAATAGTAAATAGAAAGAACTTCACTTATAAATGGTGATGTGATGGAGCACACAGAATTTAGTTAGGAAGTTTCCAATTTACATTATTGATGATGAATTCTTGATAAAAGAAAAATATAAACACAGCTATTATATTTGCAAATAAAAGACCATTGTTGCTTCACAAGGTTAGCCAATTAAATAAAATAAACTCATTAATCTGGTGACTTTCCTTCACATGAGATAGAAATGCAGTATCTCTTGCAAATGTCTTCACAGGATTGATATGGTAACTTTCCATCACAGGAGTTCAAATGCGATCCAAAACATTTGAGCTTTTACAGAACATTACAGTAATTTTTGTTAAATAATTTTTGTTAAACAATTAGTTAATAAAATTTAAAATTATATGATTAAATAAAGGTGTCTTTTTATCATAACTGGAAATAATTTAGAAAAATAAACCTTATAAAATAGCTTCCATCACTGTCCAAGTCTTTAAAGTATACTTGCTAACAAGACTCTTTCTTTTATGTAAAGAGACTCAGATTTTTTTCCTGTGTCTTTGCCTGATCATTGTACTGTGTATTACTTTGGTTTTATTTTTGCTTAAAGAAGTGAAAATGTAGGCACATAAATTTCCTCCAGATAAATCAATATCCCCAATCCTGTATGTGCACACAGGTAGCACATTACAAGTTTATTGTAATTTTTATCAATGTACGCTCCTGAAGTGTTATAATTCATTTAAATAATTATAGATATGTATATCATTATCTTGTGTCTTATAACCCATTCATATGACTGTATCCTCTGTCCTGAGTTAAAGTCTCTTGGAGCAAGGACATTGCCTCTTCATTTTCTTGCTTAGGCTCTCTACTTAGGGACACATTTTGAACATGCATTGTAATTTTCATTAAGCATATTAGTTCATCCATAATTACCTTTATATTACAGTACACAGTGCCAGTTTAAAAGCAAATCAAGAGGGCCTTATATTTGAAAGTAGCCTCACAGAAGCTAATTAAATTATGCACCCGAAATCAGGAGATGTTCTTACAGCTTGAGTAATTCTTTCCTGAAACATTTTAACTTTCAATTGCAATGGGGAAGCTAATAACCTTTGAAGCTTTTCAAGATCATCTAGAAACAGTGATTTTAAATAACATTCACCTATGATTATGCCCAGCACGACAATGTACATAGTGTAAAAGTTATACTCTAAAAAATTTAAATCCTATGGTAAATCTCCCAGGAAGTTTGTCTATTACATTGACTGACATTTCTAATAGTGCACAGATGTATTTCTAAAAGAACTTTGTACAATACAATGAATTCGATTAATGGAAGAGAATAGGACAACTAATACCATATGGACATGTTTTGTTGAATCTATTTCCAAGTTCTTTTTAGCAGAAGGAATTCTTTAAATGTCATGCTGAACACTGTAAAAAATCACACCCACCTTCATCCTAGCTTTTCTCACATAAGTGGTTTAATAATCTAATCCTTAATTACATTCAATGACCAATTTTGGTGATACAAATTTCAGATGGGTGTAAAAGTGTACCACATCGAACATTCATTTTATGTTTCCTGCATTATATTGAACATATTATTCTTTTACTAATGACTAAATTTTTCCTAAGGACATATAGCTTTCAGAGAAAAAGAGAACATTTAGTTTGGGAAAAGCAAAAATATTTATGGTGTAATTTTATATAACTAATATAATAAAGATTAATAAAATTGCTATTATAATTTTAAATGTTCATTTTTTTCTGTTTATTGCACTGATATAAAAATATCTTTTGTCTTTTTCTAAGTACAAATTATAATTTGTTTTGTTGATTATAAACAGAATACATTGTTAACCTCAAAATTATTTGTTCATTTTTATTAAAAATACATTTTTGCGATTTTTATAAGAAAGAATGAAAAAACAGATTTAAATATAAAGAGAAACATTTTCTTGCATTTTCTTTGTCATTAAAATGAGTGCTATCTTCCAGATTTACTGATGGATATTGATTAAAGGAAAATAGAGTACTTTTGGAAAACACTGCATTGTTCTGTTCTGATCTGCTTTGTTCTGTCCTACTCTTGTTTTGTTTTGTTTTACGCTCTTCAAAATAAAATAAAATAAATTTTAAGAAAAGAAAATACCACCAAAATATTTTATTAATTCTTGAAGTACCAAAGTACCATTATGATAATCAAGTCAAAGACAAGGAGATAGGGGACAAATTATAATTAGACCATTGGAAAGAATACAGTTAATACCAGTGCCAGTTTGTACCAGGATCCATTGTTTGGTTATTGCCCTGGTTAGTGATTTCACTGATTGAAAAATCTCTGTATTGGCTTGTGAAGTAAGTTCCAATCATTATGAAAATAATTATCCTTAAGCAATACTGTACAACTGGAAAGATTATAGAAATAAAGGGTCATCATCAATAGCTTCAAAAATAGCAATGGGGTCCTGATTTTTAATATCTGCCCTCCCTTTTATCCAATCCATTTGATATATACATAAGATTCGAATCTCATAAATTCAAAAAGAATGTATTTCTGATTGTATAGTCACTTCTATTACAGCGATTTTCTCAAATACAGTCTGTTTATCCAAATGTTTTTTGACATCTGATGTGCATTTCATCCTAAGAATTACAGCATTTCCTCTCTATGCCTAATCCTAAAATTATCAGAAGCAGTTTAGACTCTTTCTTACTAAATACGAGTTCAAACAGTAGCAGCATCTACAATTAAATCTTTAATTCCTGTCCCATCTTCGTATTCCTTCCTGACAGCACACTGTCAACAACCTTCCTCCCAAGAACATAAATTTTCACCTGCCAGTGATCTTCCCCTCCCCGTTTTCTAAGCTTTAGAATGGCGGAGTCATTTTCTTAGTTACATTGTTACATTTCTTACTTACATTGCTAAGACACAATCCTCGATTCCCACAAGTTAAAAGAGGAAGGGTTTATTTTCGCTCACAATTTCTACAGGGTTCATTCCCTAGTCAGCTGGCTCTAAATCAGAGCAACACGGCAAGGTGGCATCACAGAGGAAAAACAGCTTATGCATGGCAGCAAGAGACAAAGAGACATCAAGGAAAGAGGGAAGAAAATACACGCTTCCATGCCAAGCCTCTAGCAACCCATCTGCTCAGATCAGGCTTTACCTCCCAACACATCTAGCTATTAGCTCATTAGTGGACTGATTCATAACCATTATTCAGTCACCTCTCCAACACTCCACCTATCAGCATTTGAGGCTTTGGGGGCAACATCTAGATATAAACAATAGTAGTCATCTGCTACAATTTTATAAGACATTCAGGGGTGGTAAATCTCTTATCTAAATACAAAGTACAAAATACATATAAATATAAATATATGTACATATACCATGGTTTTACTTCTAGGGAACCCTAAATAAAAGAGGCTGTATGAGAAATTACTCTTTCAGGTTTGATACAAATACGTTATTAGATTTATTTGAAGTCCATAAAAATGAGTAGCAGTGATATCTATGTCTAGTAAACAAACAGTTGACCTATTCTAGTCAAATGGGAGCCAAGACTACTCCTTTATAAGATACCCTGCACACTACAGTGAAGGTCTCTTTCTAGAACATGTTTTTCTTTTAGCTCTGAGTTTTGAGTTGAATTTACTAGTAAAAGGACTTTTACAGCATTCAAAAAAAAATGTGATGACAGTGTCATTTGGAGGAGGTTGTAGCAGGCAGATACTACAGTGTTGCAAACTTTCAATGTGTTCCTTCACAGTCCTAAAGGTCATGTGTGTTGGATTCTCTGCCTTTGGCAATTTTCTCAAATTTGATTGCCAGATAAAGTGACCTTTCAGACTTATCTTTCTGTTTTGCAGCTGTGGTAACTGAATGCAGAAGTTTACTGGACCAGCATTCCCAAAATAAAACTTGCTAGAATTTTTTGTAGCTCCAAATTTCTACCCATTTCAGTGTTTCAGTAGAAAGCACTAAATAACAGTATCATTTAGATGCTTGCTTGCCCATCTTCTCCTACCTTTAGATAAACCTCAATACTTAAACCAATGTGACTTATTTCTACATCTGATCTTGTTAACCGACAATAAAGTGTATTGGTCATTCGATGATACTAAACATTCTACAGTTTTCTGACTGTTAATTATAGTCAAAATTATCTGTTTTAAAAAGCTAAACTCTTACTTTTCAAAGTAGAGATTATACTCGTTAATCATATGAGTTATTTGGGTACTCCACGTGTTAGAAATAAGGCTTGGGTTTTATGTGGGAAATTATTATTAATATTCCTGTTTACTTACAGTTTATAAAACCCTAAAGCCAGTTAAATTGTCATGAGCTTTTCATTCACTTGCTTTTATGCTGTGCTTAATATTGAATCTAGAATTTCACATTAATTCACTCATTTTTATAATGCTATTTGCAAATAGCTGACATCTGTACATGTTCTGAATATTAATCATTCATATATAGATATTGATGCCATTTGTAAATGTTACTCGATATTTCACTACTCGTCCACTACTTTGATTGTTTTCATGTTACTTTGCTACATATTTTTCATTCTGAGGATTTGATAGTAAGGACACCTGGAAAGCCATTAAATAAATACAAATAGGTGGAATAATTTCTCCAGCAGGCTTTTTTTTTTTAAAATTCTGAGAATACAGTTTAATTTATGTTATTTCACATAGTTTTACTTTGTTTTCTCTTTGTTTTCCTTTCTAAGTCATAATCACATAATTTTTCTGGCATACAAAATCAATCTGATAAAAAATTTCTCTGTAAATTTTCACCTTAATAAAAGGCATTGGGAAGTGTGCTGGTTAGGAGTTTGAAGTCATGAACAGGAGAAAAAAATATATTTTTAATATTCAAATGTATTCATATCTTTTGACAAAGACTTAATAATATTTAAGGCCAAGTGGTAATTTGTGATGTTTTTATAACATTTGTGAATGTATTACTTATATCATATTTTGTTTATTGGAAATACAGTACTATGATTATATATTACTAATTACTTACAGTTTGAGTGACATATATAACATTTTATCATATGCTATCTTGAAATCTGTGGATATCTAAGTGACATATTTGCAGTCATATTGTTTCCATTAGCTATATATAGCCAATCTTACATTTGGTTGAAAACTAACCAGAAGAGTAACTGAAAATAACACATGAAGACATTGCTCTTATCATATTTTTGTATTTCAGATTGCATTTGTGTTATTTGAAAAATAAAATAGCCATGTATGTCATTGGTTATAAATTACACGTTATTACAACCACATTATTCAAAAATAATTATATGTTTATTATAAATAATACATTCAACATGGGATATTGGCACATACACACACACACACACAATCACTTCTTCATTTTGTTTTCCTTCTCTCTTCCTTCCCTTTCCTGCTTGTCTCCTTCTATCTGCAGATATCTTCTCAAATTACCTATTTACCAGTCAGACAGAAAAGTAAAACATGATTTTCATTTGTCTATCAGTTTATTTCTCAATATAGTTTTACAAGTAACCAAAGAAATTTGAAATGATTAAAAAAAAACCAGAAAAATATGTTCATGCAGGCTCATCTCAAGTACTTCTAACTTCCTAGAAAGCTCTGTAAGTCGTCTTTAAAAATATATTATTTAATGGTTTTGTTAAAATCTGAAAGTACTATGAAAATCAAGTAAGAGTACCATAAAAATCATAAAGCAAGTAAACTGTCTAATTAAAGTATTTCTATTTTAAAATATATTCTATATGATGACTAATTTTCTAATTATTGTCTAGCTCAATGTCATCTGAGAGTTAGATTCTTTTTCTTTTCATTTTCCATATATAGATTTGTACTTAGGTTTGCTAATTAGTACATACTATAACATATACTTTCTAAATATTGACCACAATGTTACAAAAAACTAC
>RJWT010012319.1:0-22559 GCA_004365215.1 Cuniculus paca
CTGATCTTTTGTCCTCACAATCAATGTTTAACCAAATTGCCAGAATACGTTTCTTAAGCATAAATTGGGGGCATAGTAGTTCTCTGAATATAACATTTGAGTGGATTTCTGGTCATTAGAATTAAACCCAACCACACACAGTGGCTTATTGTGTCTTATATATTTTATTCCTGATGATTTATGTAATAAATTTCTACACTCTGGCCATAGTATCTTTTCTGCCCCTAGAACAAATTCACGTTCTTTCTGCCCCTGGACCTTTGCATATATGAAACCTCAATTGTCTTCCTCCAGTTATTTCAAGATAGTTGTCAACTCAGAAGTTCCCATATCAGAGAACACTTTTCTGACAATCCTCTATATAAATGGACCTTGCACCCTCAATTCATTACTTCATCCATTTATGTCTTCATAGATTTTTTCCCTCTCACCATAGTAATTGTAATGTATATGCATGTGGGTTTATTGTTTTTTACTTTATTAAGTATACACTAGTTGGGAGCAGGAATCCTAGTTTACATATTTATTATTGTTTCCTCAAGTACCTCCTAAAAACCAGTGCCTCCTAAAAACCAGTGCCTGACACCTAATAAGCATTTATTAAATAATAAATGAACGAGGGGACCAATACCCTTCCATCCACACACTCCCGTCTCCCAAGCCATCTACTCCCCAAATTCTTTTCTGTCCCTTTGTTTACTTTTGTGGTGCTGGATGTAGATAAAACCCGGGGCCTTGCTCATGCTAGGGAAGCACTCTATCATTGACTTACATCGGGCCAGGGCGATAGCTTCGCTGCACAGCGCTTGCCTGGTAATGTCTTGAGTTCTATCACTGGTTGGGGGGAGGCGGGGACAAACAGGGTGCGACAGGACAAGCAAGCAAGCAAGCAAACAAACAAAAACATTGACTTATATTCCTGGCTCTTTTCTGTTTTTTTTTTAAATGACCTTTTTCACTAAAATTCTTTCATTACTTCTTTTGTAAGAATTAAGCCCTGAGATCTTTTATGTATCTCCTAATTTCAAAGTCTTTCTTTGACATCTTCTAGGAGACAAAAGTTGAGAAAATTTTTAAGTATTATATAGTTTTTCTCCTTTTTTTCTACTTCCCAATTAAACTGCTACCTTCAGAATTCAGATGATTCCTTAAAACAATTCTAGATATTTGTGCATAAAGGTGTTAAAGGTCAAGTTCTTGCAATATTATTACTGCTACCTCATGGTAAAAGTTTTGAGGATTGATGTAGACAACAATCTAAGGATAGCAGTAACACTGCCAATGGCAATGACAATAATAATAACTACTAGGAAAAAAGTTTCTGTGAATTAACTAACTTACACATAAGCTTACAAAATAGATCCTACTTTTATTTCAAAATTATCTGAATAAATAATAAACCATGAAGTCCAGGAGTCAGGGAAGTCAATACAGGCCTGGAGTAATTAATTCGAGAAGCACTACAGGAGAGAAGGGACTGGAGATCATCCTTTGAATAGCATTCAGATTTAAATTATTGCTATATTTAGTCACAGTTTCCCCTCAGCTACCTTGAAGGGAGGTTTTCATCTGGTTCCCCAGCTTCCCCTGGTGGAATGCCACACCTGTCAACTTTTGCTCAAAAATAGTGAATAAGGTAACTGTGGATAATTTCAGGCTGAAAACATTAAAAACCTCCACAAACTGAAATGTGAATGAGGACAGCAGCGTGAGAGTACATTTGTGTGGATGCAAATTTATTTCTTATTATTCTTTAAGAAATTCTCTTGGTAGCTTTAAAAATATACAGAGCATCAAAATATTAGTAGTTATGTATTGCCTCAAGTAAAAAGCCAATGCAAAGCATCTTTATAACTCATAACTACACTGTGCTTCAAAGAAATTAATCATGATCATAACAATGATGCTCCACCAAGAGTTTTGACATGGTTTTTCATGGAGAAAGTGAGTACTGTGACACAGGACCCCATCTTACCCTTCACTGCACAAAACTTACTAAGTAAAGCTCTGAAGTTTCTTTGTGAATATCTGATAATTTTACATAGTATATTTCATATAACTGAGAAACAGCAACAACAACAACAACACACACACATATACCCAAAATAGCTACAGTAGATGTCATTCCAGGGACTCTCAGAAGATGGCACCAAATACTCATCCCTACTAAATGCCACCAGCCAAGAAAAGCCAAACATACAGGTTTGCAATGTCGCCATTCTTAGGAACGTGACTGACAGAGCATCTGTTGCCTGCAAGTCATTCATGAACGTTACCACTTCTGCCTTTTTCTTTCTTTTTTTTTTTTTGCTAACTACGTACTCCCACTGCAACTTATGAAAACCACTTCTGACCTGAGAGCCACCCTCTAGCCTAGCAGCTGCAGTCCCACATGTGCCAATGGTTGGCAGATTATTGCAGTTTGGTCCCTGTCCAGGTATCCCCTTGATGACACTGAATGTAATGATTTAATTCCCATCCCTTACAAAAGTAATCTTCTTGCATGGCCACAGTTGAGTTGCCTGAGATAGAAAATCCTGAAAAAGATGAATGCCATTACTTCCTTTCCAAGTGAACAGAGAAGTTGGTACTTGCATTTTAAGATGCTGGCCCAGAAGCCTCAGAAGAGGACTCTTAATAAGAAACCTTTCTAGGTTTTCACCCACAGTACATCTTGTTATGAGAAGCAAATTTAGGCCTCTTACCATCCTAACAGGCACATCACAGCCTTTCAATGCAAACTAATAGGGAAAAGAAACATAGGCAAACCAGGTACCTAACTAAACAGTTGTATTGCTAAGGTGCTCCCACGGTGGTAAGGAACTGGACAATGTGGGTTTGGGTTGAGGCCCTCATGAAGTGTATACCCTTAGTGTAATCATTTCTCAAATTTAAATAGCTTTCTAAACTAATTGAAAGCTTTTGCAATTCTGTTGACGTTACTCCTCAAGACGGGCATAATATTTAGTAAACTACATGGCCAATGCTTTTTAAACTGCCTGATATTTAGTCGTATCTTTCTTGGCCAGGGAGGATCCATGTCTATTTACTCTTAAGGATCTTGCATAGAATTGGATATATCTTGATTATAGTGGTAGTCTACGAACAAAAATAACAATCATCATTTTTGAAGTGTTCGCTATTGATCAGATATTCTATTAAGTGATTTACATGCACTATCCAACTTAATACACGGCTAATGCACAACAGCTCCGAGACAGACCTTATTATTAGCTCAATTTTTTTATATTAGGATGCTGCAGTTTAATGAGTTGAAATGATTTATACTTGATTCAGGCCTCGTAAAGGGAAAACTGGAATTGCCAGCCATGTTTGTGTGATGCTAAAGTCTATGTTCTTTATGGAGGAATTCTTTCTATTCACAAATATTTGCTTAATTGGACTTCAGGATATGCATAGAATAGTTATGTTAAGATTATTATTAGATAGGTTTTGCTATAATGTGGGTTCATTCATATTCCCTTACAAAAGTCTACTACCGACCTCTAACACATGATATTGGTTGTGGCAGTAGAAAGAAGGCATTCTGTTGACTTCTTCATGTATAGCTAAAACAGTAACAGCAGTGAGAAGGCTTTTTATTTGGTGGAACTCAAAGGACTATCAGGAAGTTTGTTTGTGCCTACTCCAAAAGGGATGCTTTACGACATGCCATCCCTCAGGGTTTTCAGGTCATGTCCAGGTGTTTTGTGGAAGTGTTATACAGAGTTAAGTTTCATGTGTTTGTGCAAATTCTGCTTTGAAAGTTTGAAGCTATATGAAATATTGTTCACTAGTTTGGAGTCACTGTTTAGCAGAAAGGATTTAAGAGCCAGCAGCATGGATCCATCACTTAAAATTGGATAGTTTAGGGCAAGTTATTGAACCTCTTTTGGCTCCATTTACTCTATCTAAATATGGAAATAATATTGTCCAGATAATGCTGTTGTGAAATGAAATGAGATAAGGTACTTAAAGAAAGCCGAAACATAGTAAACACTCAAAAAATGCTGGTCTGGAATGTTCTCCCAGTTATATTCAAATTGCATTATTTTCACCATGTGTTTATTAATAATTGCTACTATACTAATGAACTATCCCAAATCAATAGCAACCTCAAATCTCTATTATCTTTAGCCCCAAGTCAGCAACAGAACACAGCTGAAAGATATTATTGGAATTTTATTCAAATAAAATTACTTATGGTAACTTAAGGAAATAATATGATAATAATGGCAAAATCTGTATACACTGAATACTTTCCAGCAATATTCTGAGTGCTTTCTGTACAAATCATGGCATTTACCAGGCACAGAAGAGAAGCCAGTGAGAATTAGCTGAATTGCATGCTATAATTACTTTAGTAGAAATTATGATTGTCATCATCTTTATATTTATGATCTAATTTATTTTCAATAAAAATTTAACATGTTTTAAAATGTACAACTATATAAAAAGCAACACAGAAAGCAGATGATAGAAAATAAGGAGATAGGTCTCTTGAAAACAGGAAGGATCAAGAGATAAAGGGAGACTGGAAGAGAGAAAAAGAGAATGAAAAAGAATGTAAAATGTGTTGTATACATTTACCAACTTCATATGAGGAATGTAATCATGTTTTATAAACATGTACTAATAAAAATAAAATTATAATGAAAAAGAATTTTATACAGCTGTTAATTTTCCTCACAAATATCAACAAAGCAAAACTCAATAGATATCAGAATACTTTTATCATTATCATTTCATACTGTCTATAGATAGATATATAGAAAGTGATTATATTTCCTGTTTTAGAGTATTCGATTAGAAAAAGCAGGGTCACTAGATTTTTGGAAGCAAAGAAAATAGAATTCTTAGTGATATCACAATTACTCTAAAGATGAAGGTTAACTATTTTATTATGACTTCTGCTCATGGCAGTTTTTCTACATAATTGATGCTTTTTAAAATGCCAGTAATTGTTTCTTTAAAATTGGAACAAAAGAAATTAATCCTTTTGAGGGAGTGATGATTCAAACCTACCAATTGAAAAACAAATAGCTGTAATCTGACTTCAAAGACTACGTTCTTTGTAGTAGCTGAATTGTGTAAAATGAAATGGGACTGCCTAACACAAATTGAGAAAATAGTCTGTCACCAAAAGGTAAAGTACCAACAGGTCACCAACGATTATGGAAATGCATGATGTTTCTTCACAAGGGGACAGGAAATATATACACACATTTTTAATGTAAATTCACCTGTACAATTGTCTCCATCACTCAGAAATTTGGAAAAATCTACAATGTAGTATAAAGCACACCCCTCTGTAACTGGAAACTAGGAAGTAATAACCCAACAATGGCACACTATTTTAGTAGTACATTATTGACTTTAATAAATCTCTAAATCTTTCTAATTTTGCAGTGGTGCTGTATGCATGTGTCTTTTCACATTTACAAGAGATTAGAAAATCTGGTTTATAAGCTCCAACTCTGCTACAGTGTATTTTAAACAACACATACATTGTGATATTACTGACATTGACTAGGCCTAGTGGCATTTGGCAAAGACACATAAAGGGGAAATCCAGGTGCATTTAAATAACGAAGGCTAGAAAGTCATTCCATAGAATTTGTCTTTTTACGTCATTTTTGGGCCAGTAATTACCAAGGGGCTAACTCCAAGAGACGTCAGGTGATTGAAACACTAATATTTTCAAGACACCCATCATTGAGTCAAAGCACCATAATTTTTAAGGGCAAAATGGAATGGAGAGCTTGACCTGCATCTACTGGCCAAATTCCAAGTTGAGGGATTGCAGTTTGCTTTTCTTAAATTCCTCATTTAGTTTCTTTTGGATGCTGTACTCTCATTCAGTTCCTTTCTTAAATGATTTTGCAGTATTGTTGTGGTCTGTTAAACAACTGCTGTGTTCCACTCGAGTAGTGGGTAAAGTGATTTCTGTGCTCTGTGTAGTTTGTGACACACTCCTTAGGGGGTGAAAGGTACTGCATAAATGTAAGATCTTGGCACTCATTTTAAAAGGAAGCTACATACCAATCATAATATGAGATACATGTTTGAAACCCAAGACTGTGGGCTTAATGGATTCATTTTCCAAAGAAACTGAAGAAGGGTTGAAGCTTTTTCTCTGCCATTTTTCTCATTCTGCCTTATCTTACCTCCTTCTCTAGTTTAACAACATAAGGCTCCCAAAGGAATGACTCAGTGAATTTGAGATTCAAAGAAGACACAGTCATTAAGCAAATGTAATGTGTTTAGTGATGCTAAACTAGATTCACAGTTCGAGTAGACATGGAATATAAATGAAATAAGCTTCAGGCCAAGAGTTCAGAGCATCTCAATAAATGCAGTATGATGAAATTTTCTGTACAGTTCACAACCTAGAAATGAAATTATGGTCCAAAAACAAAATTTCATTCATTACAAAAAGACTTTTGAAGTGTGAAATGATGAGACAACATTATTCTAAGCAAAAATTTCCCCCATTAAAATTAAAAAAAAAACAAAACAAAAACACAACAATGGGAGAGAACGCCAACCAAGAGGTAAATCATGTTGTACTCACAAGTGCATTATTATTCCTCGTATGGAAGAAATTTCAGCTAAGAGTAAGTAAATTTTTCACCAATGAAAATAATAAATTAACAGTAAGCAAATGCCATGATTGGTGTTATAGATTTTTGGGGGAGAAAGCATATTACACTGATGTGCACCATTATCTCTTAAATTTACTTTACCCATGCAATTTCATTTATTTTTAGTTTTTAACCAAAAAAAGTTACATTAAAATTATGGTAAAATTATTTCATTTTGAAAGGGATTAGGAAAAAGAAAAAATATGTATTTCTACCAAGTTTTTAGAAGTCTGTAAACACTTATATGCACCCGGCAACAAGCAGCATTCTGCCTTAATCTTATTTTACCATGCCGGTGATTAGAGCAGAGAACATGCTTAAACTAGAATTGTAAGACCTTGAAATTACCAAAAGCAAAACCTCTCAGTTAATCCATGTTCTCTGTTTAGCTGCTTCTTTTAAAATTTGAAGCAAGAGCCAAAAAAGAAAAAAGAAAAAAAAAGTGTTTATTTAGATGAAGAACGTTGAAGTGGAAATCACCAGTCAGATGATGAACTTCACATCAGGAAAACCAGATGATAACTCTGTACTCTGTATGAGAGTACTTTAAAATCTACATCACTTGGACAAAAATATTCTCATTCGAAAAGCAGACTCTACAATGTGCTGTTCTCTCAGGCATCATTGACACTAAGAATAGACCATAAATTGGTAGTATAGAGGGCCTTTCAGTTCCAATTTTTCTAAAAGCACTTCACAGAGCAATTAGTCAGATAATGGTGGTGTGCAGACTCTGTGTAGGCTTTATATAGTCACTAATAGCACACCCTCTTTCCAACCAACAGAATGGATGGTAGGCAAAGCATCGTAACATCCTGTCTTTTCAAACTTTGTAACAGTCTCTCCTTAAATGCTATGTTTGGAATATATTTCATTTTATAAAACAGTTTAGAGTTAAAAACTTGGACTAAGAGGGGGAAAAAAAACCCCTGAATATTGACTGTTAAATCCAATTAATCACAGCATCTACAATTACCCTCTACATCATCTGTGAATGATGAAGGTCCAGAATGTTCTACTGTTATTTTAGCACTGATTTCATGAAGAGAATTGGGGACTTAAAAAAAAAAAAACAAATAAATGAAATGTAACATGATAAATAGATGAACTGATTATTTAATGGCAATTTTAGCTATTGACAAGGTTAAACTGAAATTCTTGAGGAACCCTTAATATTTATTAATTTTACTCTAGCAAACTATATGAACTTAAGTGTAAATAATAGTGGTTCTCCATTTTAAAAAGTAGCCCATGGGCAAACACACAGCAGTCTGAACATTAAGAATTCTTAAAAAGACATTGTTCAGTTATCTACTTTATTCATAAATATTTTGGTCAAACCTATGACCAAGATCATGTGGATATATTGTTTGCTTCATATTTTTAGGTAAAGAATCTTTGGGAATTTGACTTGGCATTTCTTGGAGTATCTGAGTATATAGACATTTGATCAATCACTGATATAATGGGTAAGTCCATATACATTTGATTGATTAAAATATGATGGCTAAAATTTTCAAAATACTAGTTGGAATATAATGAGAGCAGCACAATATCATTAAAAAGTCCAACCTTTGTCTTGATAGCTTAAACTGCAGAGACAATCTATGACTTCCCTTTAACGACAGAGCTCTGTGTATTCAAAACACAGAAGTAACTAATGGAGTTCCAAAAAGGGATTATGTTCAGAAGTTAGAGGTAAATTTTGCTTCTAAGAAGTTTATAATTTCTAATCTTTCTATTGCTTACCTGAAAAAAATAACACTGTACTTTCCATTTTGCTAGTAGCAGAAACACAGGTTAGTAAGGGAGAATTAGTTTAGAATTACTTGAGAAATATACAGTCATATGTTCTAACACTTCCCAACACAATTTAAACTAACAAGATTTAATATCTGCAATGCTTACATTTGTTTATCATTCCAAACATTTTACTTATTTCTGTGACCCTCACTGACACAATTCAAATAGTTAGCATCTCTCAGTATGAAATACCCAGTTGAATAATCAAAGTCCTGGCAACTGTTTAAGTGCAAGTGCTTACTTAAAATGTGTGGTGAGTAGAACCTTTTCTCTCAAATCACATCTTGTTGAAACTAATAAATTCTTTGTAGGAATATTAGCCAGGCCCTACACTTTACTGATGATCCCTTCCCCTGTGCTCACCAACACTGACTACATTAACTTCTGGCAGTGACTAATTCCTGAATGATCTCTGACAGTGGGCAAGAGTGCTACGCCAGTCCTTGCATGACATGTTTCTATTCTCTCTGCAAAATATGAATTCAAATACTGAATGCAGGATTAATTTAATTCTAGTTGCTATTAATCATATGTGTTCCGACAGACAGGAATTTAATCCAAAATAGAGTATTTCTGCCAGGCTGCAGGGATTAGAAAGGAAAGACGATAGGAATCAAAATTGAACTTGTCATTAGAAGGGCTGACAGAGCAGTTTACACCATAGTTATCTTAGTTTCATCAGCACCATGAGTCTCCCACTTTTAGATCCCTGCTCCAAATAAATATAAATTTGCAGCCATATTGAAGATATATTTTAAAAATAACCCTTAGAAAGTGAAACTATTAACGGATACAAGAATCTCCCTTCTGGGTTGGGAGATTTGGTTGTAGAGATATTGCTTATTCAGGACCCTGCCATTCAAATCTCAGCACAAAACAAACAAATAATAAATACCAAAAACAAACAAATAATAAATACCAATCTACTGTTACAAATCACATCATCATGTTGCCTCCAAGTCACTTGCTGGCCTTCTAGAGAGGGTGTTACAAGTGAAGATGCAAAATCATTCAGGATCTCACCAAGAGACTGCTAATGCTCTAGAATCATTAATATAGAAGAAATATAGAAAAGAAACAGCACATAGGAGTTGCTAAAAATACCTGCTAGATCTGAGGTTCCTATTTGAGTCCTTTATAATTTATTTATTGGTTACTTGATACAACGGAACTACAACATGACATATTCTGTCACACACTCTTTGAATGTTGCTGCTCTAGACTTCACCATTTCTAGTTAAGAAACTGACCCTTCATGATTCCTGTTCACTCTATCCAGCTCTTGATGTATGAGTGTGATAGAATGGAAAGTTCTACCAGTACTGAACTTCAAGGAATTTAACACAGTTCCACTGGACTTTGCATTTGGCTCTTTTAGACAATTTGTTGCACTAAATATTTCTATTAATTGTGTGACAAGTGTGCTAAATGTTTCATGATTTACTAAGAATAATACCACGAGGAGGGAAGCTCATGTCATTATCCCAGGCTTACGGAGAGGGAAACCAGGTTCAGAAGGTTAAACAAATCAGCAGAGATCATAAAGCTAGAAAAAGGCACAAGATTATTTGAATTAATTTAGTCCAATTGCATTTGGGCTTCCAGGAGACTTTCAGAAATCTCCTGAATATACTCCTGCTGCTAAGATCCCTGCAGTTGATTTGGGTCTCTCTCTCTCTCTCTCTCTGAAATACCAAAGCTTAATGCTCCCTTCAATTTTGTAGATTTCCTAGTGCCTTTCTGATAAAAATCACTGAGGTTTATGCAAGTTCAAATGATTTCTATGACTTGATTCTTAATAGTGTGCCATGCCTATATTCGTCTTGTAGAAAATTCGAAGTCTGTTTCTCTGAGTTTCTTTTAAAGCACCACATTTCCAAGGTCACTTCCCTAGGTTTATCTTTGTTCTTTATCTTTCTGATTTATTCACCTCGTTTTCTGTCTTTAGTCAAACTGGAGTTGGATAGGCACAGCAGACAGTTAAAGATGTAGGGAGCAATAAGGTCTCCAAAATATTCTAGAATAATGCTGATCCTGTGTTCCACATAAGTGTTTGATGTAGTATTTAGTAACTTCTTTTATTTTTATTATCATTGGTACATGTTTGCAGTACATAATGATTATATGACTCATGGGGAGTAAGTAATTTTACGTAAAAAAAAATCTTAATATTGTTTTCATCTCTTTCTCCTCCTTTCCTCCTTCTACCTCTTGGTCCTCTTTCCTTTTGTAAAAAATCTCCCTGTTTCTTATTATCTATCTTTTATTTTACTCTTTAATTTGGTTATATTTTAATTTTCTCATATACAAGAAATCACTCAATATTTAAACTTCCATGTCTGATTTATTTCACTTAGTATTATGGTCTGACGATACATCCATTTTTATATAAGCTTATCCTTATTTATGGCAGAGCAGTACAATACTTCTTCGTGTCTAAATACCACTATTTTAAAATGCATTTATCTGTTGATGGTCATGCAGGATGCCTCCAGAATTTAACTCTTAGGAGTTTTGCTTCTACAAACATGAGTATGCATATGTCACTGTAACATGAAGTATTTGATGTTTTTTTTTTAAGGGAAATACCTAAGAAGAGGAATGTTTGGATTGAATGAGATTTCTAGTTTTACTTTTTCAAGGAATTTCCTTACTGATTTCCATATTGATTTTACTAGTTTCCATTCCCACCAATGGTGTACAAGCATTCTTTTTCCACAGCCTAGCCAGCATTTATTATTTGATTTCTTGATGGTAGCCTTTCTTTCTGCAGTAAGATGCAACCTCAGTATTGTTCTAATTTGTGTAACTCTAATGACCAGAGATGTGAAACACCCTAATTGCATAAGAAACATCAAGAATCAACAAATGCGATCATATCATATTAAAAATCTGCACAGCAAAGGAAACAACCAACAGAATGAAGAGACAGCCTATAGAATGAGGAAAATAATATTTGCCAGCTGTTTTTCAGACAGGAAAGCCAATATGTAGAACATACAAAGAACTCAAAAGTATTAGACCCCCCCAAATATAAGATTGAATTGAAAAAATGGACAATTGAAATCAATAGCTACTGCTCAGAAAAAGAAATATAAATGGCCAATAAAGACATGAAAAAAAGTCAACATCTCTGCCCATTAGAAACTTAACTCTTGATGAGCAAGTTTTTCTGAACTTTGAGGTCTTTCACGAATACCATGTAGCATTGGCATAAAAATAATCGCCAAGGAAAGTTACTAAAGCTTTAACAAAATGGAGCAGAAATTTAGAATTTTCATTTTATACTTTCCTCTACATTTGTACCATACACTGCAGCATGTGTCAAAGCAAAAAGATATCTGTATAGGATTCCCCTTTAAAGCCCTGAATCCAAAATTTCTCTTAAGTTCAAGTCATTTCACCTAACATTTTCCTAATCCAAAAATCATGGTTACAGAGAGAATCAAGGGTTTATCTTGAGAGTAGCTGGATATTGATATGAAACAAAAATATCGTATTCATTAAAAATACTACTAATGCCTATTTTTATACTTTACTAATGTCCTGAGGCATTGAAATACAAAAGAGCGAAAGCTGACAAAATCTTCCAGTCCTTTTCAAGTGAATGATATGAAGCTTTGAAGAAAGAGGTAAAAATATATCCACAATTATATCTCTATACCTTTCTGTAACAAGCATGGATTACTAGTGAAACAGAGGTTATAGACAAAATAATACATTCAGTTCAGAAAATTCAGGAAAGTTTAATTCCAAAGTGAATAATATTGCATGGAGAAAGAAAACTCCTTGTTTCTAAATGAAAGTATGTTATCAATGTAAATTTAAACTGATTCCAAATAACATTACAGTTTATCCGAATAGCAATTAACTTGGGGATTGCTTACATGTTTTGGGTTACTCGTTACCCCGATCCCTTCCTGTGAACTTGGACAGCAACTGTAGGAATTGTGCAGAGTCAAAGGAGACTGCAAAGGGGACAAGGCAAAATCCTCCCTTCGTCATATCCAGCTTAATCTACTTTGGAGAACAAATAGTTGTAGATATTAAATAGAAATTAATCTCTTTCTGTTATTTGGTCTTACAATGGTTCATTCTAATACTGATTACACTGATGTTCTAAGATATGCTAGCAAAATGCTCTTGTAATACAATTCCTTTGCTGCTAGGAATGAAAGCTCTTGAGATTGGTCTTGCTTACATAGCTGCTTCAAGTGATTACATCTTTACACAGATGTTAATTGCTCTCAGGAGAAAGCTGCCCAAATCACTAGGTAAGTAGAGTAATCTTACCAGGGATACCAAAGAGGGACTTAAAAGCGATTTTCTGTATTGTTTCTCACCCCTGTTGAGATCTGAACTCCATTCTGATGAATATAGGGTGGATGAAGAAAACTGTTTAAATAGTAGCCATCAAATCACCAATATGGGTTACTAAAAGTGAAAGCAGACATTAGCTCTCAGTTCCTTCCAAAGTTTGGACCTGACTTCAGTGAAGCTAAAGACTTACAGCTATGCATGCCGAGGGAGTCTTGTTAGACTTTCAGACAAAGGTTCTCAAACTTTACTGTGCATTAGGCTCCTCTTGGGAAATGCTAAAATTTTTAATGCCCAGACCTATTGATTCTGACCAGTTTAATCAAAATTTTGCGTGTGAAATCCAGGTGTCAGTATTTTAAAAACTTCCTGTGTGACTCTGATGTCCAGTGGAGACTGGCTTGCATATACTCCATCCTGTGCTGGTGAGCTGCTTGCTGCTTGGCAGTCACAGGTGGGAGGACTGATCTTGAAGAAACAAATTAAGAACTCCCTGAAGAAAAGAACACAACAAAACAAAAATCTCTGCAGCATTAGATAGTGATGATCAAAGCAAGTTTCAAAAATAACACCAAGAAGCCAAGAAAGGGAAAAAAAAAAAGAATAGAAAAGAAAGCATGACGCAATTTCTAAAATGAATGTGAAAGAACTAGCTATACCAACAGAGAAGGCTTTCAGGGAACAGGGCGAAGTACATGCGCATCCACTCTTTAGTCTCTCTTCAAAGGTAAAGGAACAATAATAAGTAAACATCTACTATACTGTTGATGATAACTGGCCCAAGTAAAATGTTAAAAATTTACATTAGGGTTTGGTTCATACTTCCAGATACAGAAAGACTTACATGCCTAAATTCTTTCGTTTTTTAAGGAGGAAAGGTTTATTGTAGCTCATGTAAGTGCCTAAATTCTTTACAGTTGATCTTTAGTATTAAAGATTGGGGAACGAACCTGGGAAAGACTAGATTACATAAACTGTCTTTCAGGTGAATCTACTATGGAAGAAATAAATACAAGGAAATATAGGAAGAAATTTGACGATGGCAGTACTAAACTCAGGAAATGTTTTTAAAAATATTCATAATCAATTATAAGTTTTACATCACTTTATGGGATGTAAATGTAACTGCTTTCATTTTGCTAGCAGTATGCTATTAATCCAAAAAAGTGTTGCTGTCATAAAAATTTGTGTTGGGTTTAACGTTGTCTTTACTACACACCTGACACTGGCAAAAAAGTCTGAGTAACATAAATAAGCAGAGTGTTTGCTTTTCTTTCCAGAAATAAAGGTTACGAATGTCTAACTCCTCCTAGAAAAACAAAAGTAGGATTCAAATAAAGAGCTAAGTTCTAACTGGTCATTCATGTCACAAAGCAACCTGTTAAATGACACTATGTGAACTACTAGCGAAGGCTTCAAAAATTCAAGGATAACAATTTCACATCAACTTGATTTCATCAAAAGCATAAAGAATGCTTAATCCAAGGGTGAAAACCAAACTGCCAGAAAATAAAAATACAAGTGCTTGAATATAACTGTCCTTCCTTATGAGATATAGTATACTCAAGTGATTAGGCAGCTCAGTCAATATTTGAGCACACCTGCTTGTTCTGATAAGGAATATATTTTTCTCATTATTATGTGTTCTTTCCCAGAGTAGCATACTGGGTAATTTAGGCCTGACAGTTTCATATTCTGTTTTAGAAAATAGAAAAATATAGCTTAGGTTTTTAAACCATTAGGTATAGAGCTATCAGAATGAATGAGCTGCACACTGAGGGATGGGGATTATACTAGCATGCAGTAGTCATCTCGTTGCTCACACACAAAAAATGTCAGAGAACAAGTGTGAACATGTGTGGAAGA
Source organism: Cuniculus paca (assembly GCA_004365215.1). Lineage (NCBI taxonomy): Eukaryota > Metazoa > Chordata > Mammalia > Rodentia > Cuniculidae > Cuniculus > Cuniculus paca. The sequence goes on from RJWT010012319.1 coordinate 14,631, forward strand.
AACAAATAGAAGATTCTCTCTGAAGTTATTCTAGTACTACGGGTTCTGAGAGAAGATGCCCCAGTAGTTTTTATATAAACTAAGTAAGGATGCAATAATCCTTTCTCTTTTTCCCATAAACATTCAACTGAATGGACTTGTGTGAGTTTCCATACACAAATTCAGATTACATAGGCTCCTTTTCTTAACAAAACAGCATGGCGGCTAAGAAGACTTCTCAAGGCAATCATAGATAAGTCATGAAGATAATGGCTGTTTTTCCTCTTCCCTATGCTCCTGAGTGCTGGCTGTTTTCTGTATGTGGCATATTTGGGGGGTTTTCTTTTTAATTTGTACTGAAAAACCCAGTGTCTCTTAGACCAGTGATTTGATCTTGTTGCAAAATTTGCTAGGAAATACATTTAACCATACAATTAACATACACAGTGCAAATAAATAACTGAAACAAGTTTTACAAGACAAAGCTTATTCTGTATTTGATATAAATTATATGTTTTTATATTTTTTCCTGTTCTATTTCATTCAAAATGGGAGTCAGAAACCATAAGTTGGCAACATTTTAGTCACCATCTACTGTTTAACAAACACTATTTTAAGTTATATCTTAATAGAGTCTTAGGCTACTAATAAACTAGAAGTTGAGAATGTTTGGTAAAACCAAATCCACCTTCAATTGTTGCCTTAGAGACGATGTTCTGAAATTATTAGATGTGCAGGATAATATGCAGAAAAGTTTAACTGCCATGTTCAGACACACATAGCTACGTGGTGAGGCTAGGATTGAAGTCAAGGCATAAACACATCTAAAACTTACTAAATACTCCAACCTTCCACATGACTGCTGGTTGCCTCATATTTGCTGTTGTGGCTTCCAATAAACAGATACAGAAGGAACCATTATTTTTCCTTCTCTGTTAATGATCTTGCTGACCACTAGGCTGACTTGGGTTGGGAAAAGGGCAATAATCATGAACAGGATGATATCTTTGGTACAATGTTTAGACTTCTCCTTGCTATGGGCCCGCAATCTACATTCTGAAGATTCTACATTCTCCCAAATAAAGGTTCCAGGAAATAAAGGCTCTTCTTGTAAAAATCCTCACTATGAAACTATCACTTTTTCTCAAGCAATAATCCATACACATAATTGAGCATATTTTATAAAATTTTTAATTATGAAACTATTAATTTTATAGATGGCATCAAAAATTATGAGATCAAAAATTCTTATTAGCCTAAGAAAGGGTTTAGAGGAAGGGCAACGCTGAACATCCAGATAACTGAGTTTTTCTAATTATAATTAAAAATCAAGATTACTTCTGTAGAATTTTATTGAATAACTAGGTCGGATCTCTGTTTTTAAATAGTGTTACGACTACATCCTATTACTGTTTTACATAAATATTTCCAAATTATTCCCTTCTTTTAGTTACAAATTTTATTTTAATTTGTAAAATACAAAGGGGGAACAATAGCTATCTCAGGACCCACAAACACCACATTTAAATGTTTGTACTAATTAATATTTGTGGCATTGGCTTTATGTAAATGAGACATGTTACTCTATTATAAATTTTCTAAGAAAAAAGAAAAAAATACAATAAGTTGAATGTAGAGCACAAAGAATTTGAATTAGATACAAAGAAGTTTCCTAAGATAGAAGGTCCTTCTCAGAAGAGCTGTTTTCTCTCAAATATTCTTTAATTTTGATGATTAAGGTAAATTAATGTAGAGAAAGTGAAATAAAATCAACATGAAGATTAAAATATTCTAATTTTTATTTCATTTATATGCATAAGTTGTTACATTGGAATAAAAGCACTATTGGTGTGAAGTTTAAAAAAAGTAATAAAATAAACAAGGCAACATTCAAGAGATTATAGTGCCTTGAAAGTTAAACAAAGATTCCTGAAAGGTCCTTTTATCTTGTTTTATTTCCATGCTTTATTCCTTCATGAATTTGTCAGACAAGTATTGTCCCCTGCCATCGGCATTCCTCTTTGATAGCAGTGAAGTTGAGCTACAGTATGCATACCATATTTTCCCCAATATTAGCTTGACAGAGAAGCCAAGGATGCTTGAATAAGTAATGCATCTGGCTGTTACTTTGTATTTTCCTTTTTTATTACATTTTCAGAGTCAAAAAGAGATAAGCTCTTACAACAGCCATTGTTATCAATATCAAAGAGACACACATAAAAGATACGTGAAATTGGAGACATCAATAGGAGACAGAGTGTTGTAGGAAAGTACCAGATAATTAAATTTAAGAAAGAATCTAAATTTTGGACTTCTCACAGTACAGTGAGATATGGCAGACACAGATAAGAATTTGTACTTAAAAACACATGCAGATACCAATTCACATTGTCTTTTCTATAATAGAACAAAATGACTGTAAGGTAGGATGGTGTAAGTCAGATAGTCAAGATTTAAATGTCAATAGATTGCTTGAATTTTAGTTTGTAAATATAGAAAAATTGCAAAAATAGGAGAGTTGTGATAAAAACATAATATTACATTGCTTATTTACCTATCTCTCCATTACAGATTATGATCTTTCTGAGGACAGAAGCCTCTCTGATTTGCTTCTAGCATGGTACCTGATATATTGAAGATTCTCAGTAAACAAATGTGCAGTTAATACCTATTCACCCCACTCACAAGTCACCTAGCTCATTCCTGTGCAAAAAGTCCACGCTGAGATGATACCCAGTAACCCAGTTTGTGGGTTTGATTCTATTCAAACCCACGAACTTATTTCCTGGAATTCAGTTTCTTCCACTCCTCTGTGAATTTTCTAAGCTCTTCGATTATTTCTGCTACTCTATTTATTATTTTTTAACAAGTATCTCTGTCCTCATCTGAGTCTGATATAGTTTCTCTGTTTCTTATTGACTTCAGTAATTTTTCTCTTTCTTATTGATTTCATTTATTTTCCAGCACAGACTGTGGATCAGATACATCTACATCTACATTTTCTTTTTTTCCTCAGAAATTCTCTTGCTCTTGATTTTATTTTTCCTAGATGTTACTTGTTCCCCTTAGTGTTTATTTTACATAGCATATGATCTACAGTCCAAATAGGATACAGGACACTCAAATGTCTTGATTATATGTTTTTATTTGAACAAATACATCTAATTCAGTGCTTATCACTTACGAAATGCTTTGCAAGTAATACTTTATTCAGGTACAACTTTCTAGCTAGACCAAAGGCTAGATAATGTATATACACAGCGTGATTGAAATGTATGGCAGAGATTTAAATTTTAAATATTTGTTACAGTAAAAGACACAGTGCCATTAACCCCCTTTAAAAATACAGCCCTGACTTGAATACACTTACTCATTATTCTTAACACTTTCTGAAGCAGTTGTAGAAGTCCTCTTTCGTATTTTTTGATCAAAGCTACTGTGAATGCTGCTGCCGAGCCAAGCATCCTCTGCCTGAAAGTGTTCTGTGTTCTCATTCCCTTATTTACTGAATCTAGCACCATGCAACTTTGCGCCGTTTCACAAAGTCAAAATGGCCATGCAAGATCAACATCTTGAATTGATTCAGGACGACAAGGCACCACGACAGGACAGCTGAAGATGATCACGAAGGAAGACTGCCAGAACCGCTTCAGAATGTGGCAAGAATGATGAGATGAGTACGTTGGAAGGGAGAGGGAGCATTTTGAGGTAACAGCAATGTGTGTTTTATTGTGATAACTTTTTTTAAAAAAATAAACACCATAGTATTTTTAGATATACTCTACAATTTTTTTGTTTGTTTTGGAAAAAGAGGATTCATCTTCTAGTGGCAAAAAATGAGTGTTACAGAGTTAAATTATTGTTTTCTTCTTGGCATGCATATCATTGGGATACTTTACACTTTACATGTGTATCTTGTCTGTTTTCCTAAGATCAGGTAAGCTTAGTGATGGCCTAGTCTGCCATTGTTGTTGCTTGGCACCAGAGAACGTGCCTGACGCACTGTACATGTTTAAGAAATATTTACTGGACCAGTGAATTAATGAGTGAGTGACTGAATGAGGAGAGGTAACACATCTGGTCTCTTCACATCATAAAAATATTCTCAGAAGATGAAATAGGTGACAGTTTGTAACAGAGGCAGAACATTCCTCTGCAATTTCATTACCCTTCTACCTGGCATGACACCTTGTGGACTGGCCTTCACTGAGAATTTCTGCATCTATATTCATTAGAAATACTGACCTGTAGCTTACTTTTCTTGCAATGTCTTCGTCTAATTTCAACACTAGTATGATGTTGGTCTTATATAATGAGTTAAGAAATATTCTCTATGCTTCTATCTTCCGGAAGATATTGTAAAGGACTGTTATTATTAGGTCATTTACCAGTGAACCCATGTTGAGCCTGACACAGGCTTACTTTTTTGAGTCAATTTTATTAATCCCTAATTTAAAGTGAATAGCAAATGGTAAATTCATATGCAGAATACTATGAGTGCCAGTAAAATTCTATATCCCAAAAAAGAAAGGTAGCAGGCACAGGTCACACAGAGCCCTAGTAAGGACATTGTGTCCTATCTGGGATAAAGGTATAGCTAAATAACATAAAAATAGGCCTATATTCAGCGGTTCGGCCTCAAATTCTCTCTCTCCCTGTCTCCCTGTCTCTCTCTTTCTCTCTCTTCCCTTCTTTTCATGTCATAAAAGTGTCTAATGATCTAGAAATAGCTGGTAAGTTTCTTTACCCAAAATGGGACTGCATGAGTCTATCTACTTCAAAACCCTCCTTCTAATGTAATGATGTATCTTCTTAATTTAAGAAAAAAGTACTATTTAAACAGAAATATATTTGATAAAAGTCTGTTTTGTTAGAAATTCTTATTATGCTCAAAAAGTCTCCTCCACATTGCACTATTATAGTAACGCAGTGCCTTCGTGGTGTATGTTGAAGAATTCTTCCAGGTACATAAACTCATGCTAAAGGTAATTTCAAAAGTACAGTAGCAAAATGTTTTGAACAACGGCAGCATTTCTCAAATTCAACGTGACTACACTGAAGAACAATACTCATTTAGAAATAAATTTCAATACATGCGCTTTCGAAATAGTTTTATTATTTCATGGTCATGCTTCATAAACTTTTAGCATTTCTCAATTTTATATTGTGACTGTTTTTAATAAAAAATATCAGAAATATTGAGGGAATTTTTCACCTACTTTCTCAGACCGACAATGCTGATGGCATTTTTTGGAAAGAAGAAAGATATGCATCTAATCTCTTATGCATATATAGAAAATCACTCACCACAGCCCAGAATCCTATTACAAAGAGACATATAAACAAATATGCATTCAGGTTCACGAACTAAATTTCAACATCCACGCTGAATAAATGCATGATTTATATTTCATGAGCTAAAAAATGTAGTTCTAAGACATAAATGGAAAGGCTTTCTCAATGTGAGAGACTAAATTTTCCCATCAGAAGACATATGAATTTCACTACATATAAACAAGACACACTAGTACAGGAGACCAGAAGCCAAATAATATTTATGCTAATATATAATTGTTAATTAATAAACATTCCATTTGAAATATCTACACAATAAAAGCAATGGTAATTTTCAGTCAGTGAAATGCATTAGCTAAACCATTACAAACCTTGCAGTAACTGGAAGAAATTACTACGTTCATTAATAAAAAAATGACTAAAAGAATTTTGGGGATAAAGAAGTTCTTTGAAGAGTAATATATTTTAAGTAATCAGAGACCTTCAGAATAAACGCAATATTACATATATGCAAAATGAAACTGAAACAAATGTTTTGTAACAATATAAATTCAAACGTGATGAACACAAAGATTTATTTTTATGAGGTCATATTTATGCATACAAATCATATTGCCTATCTACAAAAATATTTCTTTCACAGAAAAACATAAAATATTAAACTTTGGTTTAAACATTCTTGCCTATTTAGAAGATGTGCAAGTATTATCCTATGTTTCCAAACAAAAGTAATCAGAGAATACCAAGAAAGTCTACATTCTAGGCAACATGAAAAAATGGGCAAATAGTATATAATTTTTAAAATTGTATATAATTTTCTCTTCTTTTTGTTTTCTTGCAATTTATTCCTCCAAAGCACTTTTATTAAAAAATTAACAAAGATATTGGTAGTTAAAACAGATTAAATTTTCAAAACTATGTATATGTCATATATAAAGATACGTACATGTGATGAATACATTTAAAAAAAGATTTTTCTTCTTGAATTCAGTAGATCTTATAAAGAAAACATTCTTCATCCCAAGAAAATTTGAAACTTATGACTATGGATAAATGTATAAAATCTTTTTCAAGAAGCTAAATTATAAAACTAGGTTATGAAACAGAATTTCCTTACATTTACACTGAGACACTAACCAGTAATATATTCTGCAACATTTTTAGAATTAAGAGATGCTAAACAACATAAAGAATCCAATTTATGTCTTCTATCTAGAAAGTACCCACTAAAATAAAAGAACCTTGTAAAAAATGATGAGAAAAATGACTTTATTCTATTTCTGGAAGAGTTTTTTGGGTGTCATCACATTGTGGTCATTTATCTTAGATAACATCAGAACAAACACAATATGTAAAAGATTAATCTCATCATTATATGTGTTCAGTTACCATCCTGGTGGGGAGTAGTTTTACAAAGAGTATAATTTTTAGGACTGGGGATTTAGCTCAATGGCCTAAGTGGTTGCCTGGAAAGCACGAGGTTGCGAGTTCTATCCCCGGTAGCAAAAAAAAAAAAAAAAAAAAGAAAAGAAAAAGAGTATATTTTTTATAAGATTTAAAAAAAAACTTTCCCTTACTCATTCAGTGTGTAATAACAAAAATCACAAAATAATTTATCACCTAAAAATTGTGATATTTTAAAAAAATCTTCAGATTTATCATGTACAGTTTTAATTTTGGTCTTTAAATGAGAGTTGGAGCATATTACAAAACATTCCTTCACTGCCAACTAGAATTGTATTAAAAATTTTCATAAAAGATAAGTAACTCTGTCTTTTAAAAAACTTAAAGGACAGATTTCAGCATGCACGTCTGTAGAATATTATGTCTTGGATTCACCTTGTTCTTTTCTATAATTTAAGCACTTTTCTCTCATTTGGTTCTCTAAAGTTTCTTGTAATGGTATATACTTACTTTTGATCCTTATTTGATGTTTCTATTTTAACGTCTTGAAACTTCTCTATTCTTTTCTTGTAAGGGTTTTCATAAAATAAAATAACTAGGGCTTCATTTCCCCATCCACTTTTCTTTTAAATTTTTTTCAATTATGAGCTTAAATTGGAAGTCAGGTCTCGAATAAAAGTAATGATACTGAGGATTATTTTTGTCATGCTTCTACTTGAATACCTGAGGATAATACTTATTTTTAACAGTAGCGTATCTCTAACTTTTCATAATAAACCAAAAACTCTATCAAATTTTCATCAGATTTGATAACAAATTTTAATTTTCATGCAATGTGTTTCTTTCATGAATATAAACTTTTAATGTTTTGTTTTAAATTCCAAAATTTATTGTACCTAACTTATGAGTATCTTAATAGAGGCATTAGTCTCAAGAAATAAATAGATTAGGAATATTATAATGGTTGTATGCCATTTTATTACCAAGGTACTTTAAATTTCTAAGTATGTTGATAAATTTGGTCCAGAGCCAGTATGTTGATAAATTTGGTCCAGAGCCTAAGACCCCACTACAGATACATGAAGAGTTGCATTTGTTTTGTGAATTTCTATCTAATCGAAAAGATAGGTTATTCATACAAAGTTCTTAGTAGCCTTAGTAATTTGTCTCATTAGTTGATTTGTGTCTAATTCTTAAAGTTTGTCCAAATTAGTGATATACTTTTCCTAAACCATTCAGTAATTAGTAGGT
>RJWT010012320.1:0-22552 GCA_004365215.1 Cuniculus paca
AGTTGAAATAAACTGATTAAGCTACAAAATCATTGCTTTTAAAACCCATCAGTGTACTGAGAATGCAAATAAATCTAGATGACTTAAATCTAGATGATTAGATCTAGATAATTATCTAGATTAAATAATTATCTAAATGTAAATTGAGATAATTTAATATCCATGGAAAGGCCTTACTAAGGACTCTATCATAAAGAGATTTCAAGGTAAATATTACCAAATTTCCAATAGCCATCTATGTCTAATATAATGGATTGGAGCATTGAAGATGCCCAGACACAGAGAGAGAACCTAAACCTGTTAGTCCTTTCTTTCACCAAACGCACAAGAATAGAATACCAAACACCAGGGTTTACGCAGGTCAGCCTGAAAACTTTCACTTTCTTTCCCTCTGTGGTTTTCTGTAGCAACCTTGTAGAGCTTGGAACCAGGCAACAGGTCTAAGAATGATTTTCTCCGGTTTAGAGAATCAAAAGGTAGAACCAAAGAGAAACACCACCCCACCTTAATTTAAAAATGTGGGATTGAACTCTAAAGTAGACCTAGTACTAGTACTTTGGAAAGTTGGTGGTTTGACATAAGTAAAGTATAACAAGAACTTTGAAATCTTCCAATGCTCAGGTATCAAGCTTCACTAAAGGAAAGTCTCAATCTCTTTTTCAAAATTTTCAAAGACAGAGGAAATACACCAAATCAATATAAAAAAATCTAAAGAAGAATACCATGCAGATTTGGGTATGTTTATAGGCTGAAGAGTCAGAAATTTCATTGGTGTACATTTCATTGGTGTACTTTTAAGTGTACATTATTTTTCTCTGTCAAGCTAATGGTAATATGAGTTAAAAATAAACAATCACAGTGGAAAGTTGAGAGAAGAGTTAAAAGTTTTAATGATTGTCTTAGTTCATTTGAGCTACTATAACCAAAAAAATACTATAAACTGAGTAGTTTATAAACAACAGAAATGTATTGCTCACAGTCTTAATGGCTGATAAACCCAAGACAAAGGTGCCAGCAGATGCAGTGGTTGATAAGAGCTTTCTTTCTCACAGATGATGCAATCAAATGGGTTTCTGATAGTGAAAGGATCAAACGAGCTCCCTGAGGTCTCTCGTAAGGACACTAATTCATCAGGACTCCAACCTCCTAATCTAATCAGATGGAAAGGGATTTTGAAAAAAGAGAATGGAAGGGGAAAAATGCAAACAAAATTTTAAATGGAAAGAGGAAGAAGAGGGGAAGGGAAGTAGAGAGAATGGGAAAAAAAAGAATTAATTCAAATTATGTACAGATATAAATTCTTTATGATGAATGTGATCATTATGTATGGCAAATATGCAGTGATAAAAGATAAAAACAAATAAATATGTCTGACAATTTTAAAAAACCCTACCTGTAATATCATCACTTTAATTGTTAGGTTTCAAGGTATGAATTTAGGGGGCTACACATATGGCCCATAATAAGGATATAAAACAAAGTTAGAAATAAACTTTGTAGAAAGTTGGAGGGAAGTTACCCAGAGAAAGAGATAATGTTTGCAATTACCCTATCATAAGAGTCATTATTTTACTAAAGTAATGACAGGTTTATGTAATCTCACTTGAAAATGGAGAACAGAGGGGATAAAAAAAAAATGAAGGGAAATAGAATGGTCAATGAGCTGGAAAGTCCCAGAGGGTAAAATAATGTCCATGAATTAGTAAACCAGAAATATTAGAGATTGTGATGGAAGAAAGAAAGTCGCATTACTGATTTTTCAAAGTTTGAAGTAGCTTCTGTAGCTGTATATTCTAGAATGTGATAGACGGACAGTTGTTGATTAGAGATAGAACTAGAAAAGGAAATTAGAGATCTGTGGTTTGGATAAATTGTCTACACTAACATTCAATGAGTTAGAAAAGAAATTCATGAGTCTATCATCAAAGTTTCAAAGACTATAGAGAAATGAGTAGAAGATAGATAAATGCAGGGATAAGAAAGCAAAGATGGCTATGCAACATCTTCAGTATTCTCTCCTAAAATATAGAATTGTGATATACACATGAAGGAATCACTTTGGTGGATCTTTGGGAGTACATACACAATTACAAATTATTTTCTGAAACATTATCATATGTACTAAACGACAAAAATCAATACAGCATTTACAGAAAAATATAAAAATTCCACATAGACAAGTCTAATAAGAATGTGGCATTAACACTACAGAAAAGGAGAACAAGAATCTAATATGTTCTTTTAGTTATTAAAATTACTTGATAGGTCCAATATCCGGCTGGAGTTTTCTACTGGCTTGAAGCAAACAAGACTTCTGAGTGCTTTTTTGTTTAGAAGAACTTGGCTTGAGATAATTTTTGGCTGTGCTCAAAGTTGAGTAACGGGGACATGAAAGTAGGGCTGCTCAAAGGAGGGGCAAGGAACCCAGCCTGCTAACTTAGGCAATGTGTGTCCTACTCAGAGTAGCACTCAAGAATTCATGTCATCAGAAGTGATTTATTCTTATTGAAGGCGACTAGGCCCTTGAAGACATGCCAAATAGTGTCTGAAGAAATGAATCAAGATCTGAAACCTGAGTGATCCTCAGAGTTGATTTTGCACATAAGACAAAAAGAAGTATTTGTGAGGTAGCAGAGCATCTATGAAGGGAATTCTTTCAAAATTCTGTAGCCTGGGGCCACTTTGGCATAGGCAGAATCACTCAGCAGCACTGGGATTTGTATGGCCATATCTGTTTGCCAGGAAATAGTTACCCCATAGTCTAACACTGTCTGTTCCTAAATTAGGGCAGACAGTTACTATAATTCTGTGGCATTAATAGGCTTCTTTGGGGGATAATAAAATTTCTGGAGATGTGCTGTGTTCACCACTAAGCATGCTTTCCAAAGAGATCGAATGGTGGAGCAACGAAACTTGTTCCTGTGTGGGCCGCAAAAAGCTGGGTGCCAAATTCAGCTAGATTGCTTTCAGTAACTGCTCTCCATCTTCCAACCCAAAATTCTGCCCATCTTTTAGCCCAAAAAGATGAAGAAGGCTTGGTTTTAAGTCGAAATCAGGGCTTATGGAAGAAGGAAATATGCATGTGTGTGTACAAGATCTTTGGATCTCATTGCCAATCTTGAGAAGATATATTTTGTCTAATCACATATTTTAGTAATAACAATACTCTAAGTTATATAAAAGCCATTAGATAGAATATCTTATGATTGCAAGAGACACATATATATATTGACTCAATAGGCTCATCTTTAAGATGAAGAAACAGAGATCTGATAATGTTCAATAATTTGCCCAAAGTTACAGAGCTAGGTAGTGATAGAGCCAAGATTAAAACCCTGGTCTTCTGATTTTCTGTCTAGAGCCTTCTCTACCGTATCAACTAGTCTATGCTTAATTGCCTAATTTCCTCCTCTCCAGTTTTACTCCTACCATGGAATATCTTCATTAAATTCAAGGTTTTTAACTTCCTAAATTAGCAATTCTTATTGTAAATTACTTAAAGAACATAAAACATAGAGAAAATATTTTAAAGAGAATACCTAACTAGATTAAATAAGTCAAAGTATTGCATCATTTATGTCTTTTTCTTTCCCTTTCCCACCCTAAGTGTCACAGAAAACCTGTACAGCAAATATTAAGTTCAGTACACCAAAGCAAACTGTTCCGTTCCGTGTTGATCCACATATCTGTCAATTGATCTGTCTGCCTACCTATTCATGCACACATAATTACATAATTGTACATCTTTATTTTGTTCAATATGTTTTTTAAGATTGATCTTAACCCTGTACAATATTCCATTGTGTACATGTACCAATATTATTTACCCATTCTCTTATGGATGAATACAACTCAAAAACCCTTTCCCAATATACACAGTGTTCGGTCAATATATTTGTGACTATCTCTTCAGGTATATTCAGAATAATTCATTTAGGATTCAGAGTTAGAATTGATAATTTAAAAAGTTAGAAGAATGATTGTCCAAGAGAGGTCATATTACTGGAACCTAGGAACATATTACTTTGCATGACAAGTTAGACTTTCATAACATGATTAAAATTAAATATCTTGGAAGGGAGAGATTTAATCCAAGAGGGCCCAATCAGTCACATGAATCTTTAATATTGGAAAGATGTGAAATAGAATCAGATAGTTAAGATTTAAAAAAAAAAAACAGAACAAAACACTTTTCCACCATTGCTAGTGTAGAAAGTGGAGGAAAGGAGCCTTGGGCCAAGGAATGTGGATGGCCCATAGCAATTGGAAAAAGGAATGGAAAACAGATTACCCCCAAGAACTCACAGGAAGTAATGTAGTCCTGTGGATGAACACTTTGATCTTAGCCTAATATGAACCAAAGTGGATTTCTGACCTCTACAACTTTAAGCTAACAAATTAGTGTTGTTTTAATCCATGAAGTTTATGGTAATTTGTTATAGCAGTAGTAGAAAATACATACAATGAAATTCAGGTTAGTATCAGCCTGACATATGAACAATTTGGGTTATGACAAGAATTTTAGTTTTAACGTACAACCTAAGTCAAATTATGACCCAAATGCTGGTCATTTATGCTTCCAGATGGTCTCAGACACAGATTTAACCATAAAGAATTCTAGAAGGAATATTACAATATCCTTTCCTGTATGGGGCTAATTGAGAAACCCTGGGCCAATGTCTCTCTGAGGACACTGAGATCTTCTGTATACAGAAGAGAGACTTCGAAGGCTGTGTGCAGGAGCCTGAGTCTCTAGCTGACAACTTTAGTTACAACCAGACCTCAGGAAGGAATTGAGTTCATAAGTCAAGGGTTCACACTGTACCATACTAAACTTTAATAATTGGATAAATTTCCTTGCAAAGTAGCTATACCAATTTATGTGCTCACCGCCAAGGTATAAAAATCCTTATGACTTACTACTCTTGTAGACAGTTATGCTAGACTTTCGATTTCTTGTCTACTAAGTTTGAAAAGTTATTTGATCTCAATGTGCATGTGATTTTGACTTTCGTAACCATTTATAGGACTGAACATTTTACGTCAATGTTATTGGACATTCAAGCATTCCTTTTTTGGAGAATCTTGCTTTCCTACATTACCCTTAATTAATATTGGGCTATTGTCCTTTTCTTATTCATTCATAATCATTTATATATTCTGTTTATACTGTGAAGATAAGAAATCACATTCTGTATCTTCCTTTAACTTTTCTAGTGGTATGTCACAAAATAGAATTTTTTGGTTTTGCTGTTGTTTGAGACAAGGTCTCACTATGCAGACCAAACTGGCCTTGAGTTCACCATGCAGTTCAGGCTGAGTTCAAGCTCAAGGTGATCCTCCTGCCCCAGCTTTCCATGTGCACACCCATACACCTGGCTACAAAATAGAAAATACGAATATCAATAAATACACATTTATTTAGTGTTATTATTTCTTTTTGAAGTAATTTTGTTAACCTATTTGTCAGTTGTCTATTTCATCTGGATTTACAAGTTTTTTTGGTATAAATTTCTTCATAATTTTCTCATGCTATAAAAAAAATGAAAATGTAAGTTCTTTTCATTTTTTATGCTCTGTCTCATCAACTAATTCAGCCTATTTTATTTCTTTCTTAAAAGGCATATTTTTGTTTTCTTTTACATATTATTTTCTATTACTATATTCTTCCTTTGTTTCCCTTTTCATTTGGCTTAGCCTATTCTTATTTTTTAGTTGAGGAAAACTATTTTCTCATTTATTTTCAGTGAATGTGTATGTACAAATTTCCTCTAATTGTTGCTCTACACGTGCTTCACAGGTTTTAATATGTAATATTTTTATTTTTAATTCAGTTATAATTCTGCTTTATTTTCTATTTGAATATTTTATTTTATTCATACTTTACATAGAAAGAATATTTAAACTTTCCCAAACATTGTATTTGATTTTTGGATTGATTAATTCATTGTGGTATAAATATTGTTTTATAATACAAATATTTGAAAACTTTTGAGACATTGCATTTGAACTAGTATGTGGTTAATCATATAATATTTTAACTTGAAAAGTACATATTCTTTACTTTTTGGTGGTGGGCTTCTGTATAGATGAAGAAAATTTATTAAATAAAATCTATATAGCAGATTTTTGTCTTATCAATTTTTATATTATTGGAAATATGTTAATTTGCAATTTAGTTATAATTATCATTCAATTACTAAAAAATAATATATATTTTACTAGATGTTGGGCACTTTTGTGTTTCTTCCTATAACCTTTTATTTTGTCTTTTTAACAACTATAAATGGTGAATGTTCTAACTTCTCCCAGGTTACAGGTGAAGAAGTACAAAGAAGCAAAGAGAACTGTTAAGTTTAATATCTGATAGAGCCAATATTCAAACCCAGTCACATTTCCTTGTCTGCATATTTACTGCTGCCAGTTTTTGTTTTATGTATTTTAAGGTCATAAAATATGCACAATGGTATACATGTTTTGATTTATTGTAGAACTATTTCTTTTACCATGCATTGAATGTATCCATTAATTCTATTTTACATGATATGTTTTCACTTTGGTTAACACTTGCTGTTTGTTTTTGCTATTTTTTTTATCCTTTTCTTTAGTGACCATTCTGTATCTTTGTTTGTTTGTTTATTTTCTTTGTCTCTCTTGCTTTGGGTACCATGCAAAATTTTTACTTTTTAATAGTTACTCTTGTTATTTTAACATATATTTATTTTATAACAGAATTGATAACATTTTACTTTACTCTATAACATGTGGACCTTAATAAGTATTCATGAAAATACTATTGTATTTTAATTTTTAAAAGTATTTATCTTTTTCCAAGAAAATGTTATTTAGATATCTTTGCAACTATTTTAGGTATCAATGCATTTATAAAACTCCATGTTACTATCTCTTTCCTTTCCTGCAGTTATCTTCCTACTTGTTGAAGTACCTCCTTTAATCATTTTGTTAATAAAGGTCTATCTGTAGTGAGTTTTGAAAGTCACTGAATACTTTGGGTCTCACTATTTAAAAATAGCTAAACTAGTCAGTTCTGTCTTGATAGCTAATACCCCTCAGCCTTTTGAGGATATTGCTAAAAATTTTACAGCTCTCTCCTTTTTTCTGATGAAATATAAAATCAGACTAATGACTATTCAGTGGTGGATAGCCTGTTTTCTTGTGGTTGTTAAGACTTTGTCTTTATCCTTGATGCTAGGAGTCTTACTAAAATACATGTATGTACTTTTAAAAAATACTCTTATTATTCAGAGGCATTTTGATTTGACAACTCATGTCTACCTTCTATTTTGAAAATTCTGGACAAAATTATGATGGAAAAAAAACCTTAAGTCAAAAGACAAAAGTAAAGATTTGATTCTTGGAAAAGCACCTCATTTTTCTCAAATATACAGTTCTCATCTCCATCCCAGGTTTGTGATGATGTCAGCTTAGGAAACGGATAATAATACCACTGACTAATATTAACCTAGAGTTTTCCTTGTGCCAATTATGTGATGAGTTATAAATATAAATATGCACTCACAGAAATCTTGATTTAACTCTCACAACACACATGTTAGACAAAAAAAAAAATGCAGTGCAGCAAAGCTAAATATCTCCTCCAAAAAATGTAAAAGCAAAATGTAAAATAGACGTTTTCCACAAAGTTATTGATGTGTTTGGTTCTACTCCGCTAAAAGCTACAAGAGAAAAAAAGATTGTCTTTTATATTATGGAAGCCTAGGTAATGTTTGAAATAAAAGGTTATTTTCACTAATTAATCTATAATTCACAGGAAAATATAAATAGCAAATCGTAGTAATGAGTTTATCTCCTTTTCTGACTGCTATGAGCATATAGGAAATATATTTTTCTCCTTTCATACAGTATTTAATGTATTTGCAGTACTCAGTAAATTACAGATACTCAGAAAGATGTTATTTTCCTTAGAATTATCCATATATACAACAAACACATATTTAAGTTGTTGTAAAGATTGACTACCAATCTTTTGCTTATCAGATATTTTATTACCAATCTTAACAAGATTGTTAAGATTTTTAATGACTTCCTGATGTTTTAAATTGTTGTGAAAACACTACATACTATAAAATTTGCCATTTTAACCATTTTCCATATCCAATTTAGTAATGTAGAGTATATTCACATTGTTGTACACAGACCTCAGAAATTTTTAGCCTTGCAAAACAAACTATTCACTAAATAGCAATTCTCCATTTCCTCCTCCCTACTTCCCCTGGTGATCACCATTCCATTTTCTGTTTCTATAAATTTGACTACTTAGACACTCTATTACCATTGTTTTTCATTGCTTAATATTTAGTAAACATTGCACATGGTGCCAGTAGAAAAAACACATTAAAATATTCATGCTTTGTGGGAGACACATACAAATCGCCATTAATTTTCTCCTTCCTCACATATGTGAGGAAAAAAAGAGAGATTAACATTTTTTTCAGAAATCAGCTGCTTAATTTCAAGCTAAGAACAACCCTTCCTTGACTAACAATGAAAAGCAGTCTTGTGTTTGAAACATAAATTGCTACCTAAAGGATCACACAAGAGAATTCTGGGACTGCTTCTCTTCCTACTTTTGACTCCTATTAGGAGGAGTTGAAAACAGAGGCATTGTTAGAATACCAAAAGCCTTTCACCCTTGGAAGTCACTGTAAAAAGCATTTAAAAGAACTTTAACTTGTTCCTGTAGTTAAGTAGAGGAAAAATTAAATATAAAGAAAATTTTTTTCTCTCTTGGTGCTCCCTTTTCACTTTCTGAGGCTAAAAATGACTTATTTTATTCAAACAGATTTATACTTTGCAAACTCCAATTTAAATTTCTCTAAAAAGTCTCAAGTTGTGAATGAGGAAATGAAAGTCCAAACTAAGTCAAGGAGCATCTGTATTACCTTAGGATGTATCTTCAACCGTGGGTATAAAAATGTGGGTGCAAAGAGGCTGTGGGGTTTTATACCACTGGGTCCACAGATGAAAATAATCCCCAGCTCTAGTTTTTCTTTATTATTTTCAGCTTTAGTAAACCCTTAAAAAGTATATTCACCCAGCATATATTACTGACTGAGTAGCTATTGTGGTCACTACCTCTATTATGTAGTGTAGCAGCCCTGGGAATACAAACCTAAACAAGACACATTATGTCCTTAGCTTCATTATTTAATCATCATTTATTTCAGGAACTCAAAAATAAGAGGTTGGATGAAGTTCCCATATGCCACCTGTTATAGTTTGTGTCTAGATGTTCCCTCCAAAACACTTACGCACTTTTAGATGAGGCTTTTTCAGAGGTAGCTGAAGCTAGAGGGTATGGTTCATTCATAGTGCAATGGGGGAATCAAGGGTGCTGAATTAAGTGTGTAAGTGCTACACCCTCCCTAGGGTAGGCACCCTTCTTACAATATAAGGGACAGAAAGAAGCTTGCTCTACTCTTGTTGTTTTTGCTCTCTTCCACTGCCATGAACTATTGCTCCCCTGCCATGTGCCACCCTTCCTTGGAGCCAGCCAGTTATGGACTGAAACTGCCACAAATTCTGAGCTAAATAAGCCCTTCCTCATTTAATTTTGGTTGTTGGGTATTTTGTCTCAGCAATGAAAGAAAAGACACTACCACTACCAAGACACTACCAAGACTTTGCTCTATCTCAAGAAAGAATTTACTCAAGACTTCCAGAGAGGAGATGTCACCAACCTTCAGTTAGAGTCAGTGTTCTTATATTAAAAATACACAGTAAATGTTTCTCATGGACATCAGGGTAGAGAGGGTGGCCCGTGGGATTAGACTTTCTAAATGAAATCCAGAATACCAAGTTGAATTGGAATTTTGGTAAAAGTATTTCCCAAATGGGATGTATTTATACTCTTATTTAAAAAATGCTTGTGTGAAATTCAAATTTAATTCTGTATCCTTTAATTTTCTAAATATGGCAAATATGTGTATTTGGAAAAGAAGTAAGATAAGGCAAAAATATTTGACAGATTAGATTAACTAAATACTAATGAAAATTTAATAATTCAGTGAAGGCCAAATGATAATGAACTTGGATCAGAAAGCCATCAGAAGTACATTTACTTTACATCTCCTTCTTGGCCAATTATCTCAATATGGGAATTATATTGGGGTAGGCTGTGCATTAGTGTGCCTCTGTTTTCATTATAAGTTCCTATGGTTAAAGCAAATGACTCATGCTGTCTCTTTAGAAGACCCATAAGTTTTAATAAGGACCTCCTGCCTTTCCATGAAATCTCCACTAAACTGCTTGTGAGACTATGTAGTAAAATAATTGATTCCATGCAGTGAAGTACTGGACTTGAATTTTTTTTCATGCCATTTCACAAGTTATTAGGGAGTTAAGGCGAAACATTCCAGGAATAGGAAGCAAAGCTATAGGTGTTGGCAGCAACTGCAGCAGCCTATGAAGGTGTCAAGGAATTGTTAGGAAGAATAGGCCTTTTTTTTTTTTTGAGATGCATGAAATGATTTGGTTTTTTTAATTTCATAAAAGTCCCTTTTTTGCAAGGGACTGTGGATTTTGACTAGTTTCCATTTTTATATGTGTGTTGTGTACCCTAGAATGATGGTTCAATAGACAAAGAGTAGGTACCCCCCAGACATAGGGAGACCATTTAGATGCCTGACCACACCCCTTGTGGGGACTTAGGTGTGACTTAACTAAGGAGGGTGTGAGTCCTCCATTGTGACATATGTTGATTGCCATGGAACCACAGATGAGAGCTCAGTTAGCCACTACAGCCAGAGCTTTCCAGTCTTGGTGCATAGATGGAGCAGCCTACTGCTCATGCTGTTTGTTTTATTTATTTATATATTTATTTAACAGGCATTCAGAGATTAGACATTTTAATTCCTTTCCCTTGAACGTGGTTTTGACTAATGAGAGTTGATTAGACTTCTCTTCTGCTTAAGTTGAGCAGGACTAGCAGACAGGTTAACTGGGGTGTCCTCAGGGGTCTTACCAGAATAGGCAGGCAGGCAGGCATGCAGGCAGATAGACAGACAGACTGTGTCCATTTTCCTTTTGGGTTCCATGTGAGATGCTGAAGTAGACAGGTAGGATCTTTCTTTAGACTTTTGAGGGGAATTGAGAACTCTTGAGGATTTGCCTTTCTGTCAAGACCTGGAGAGGTCCTTGTTTCATTTGTGAGAGTCATGACTGCTGACCAAAGAAGTTAGCATGTCAGTTTTCCCGGCCAATGCACCAGATGCAACAGCAAGCAGAAACACCAAAATGACACCCAGGATTTGGAGGCAGATTTATTTAATGTTGGATGAGCATCTACTAGGAATTAATTACTATTTAAAATGTTAGGTCTTGAAGACCTAGGGAGGGAGGTTTATAGAGTTGCAAAGGAGGGAGGATAGAGGTAGAGTATTTGACTTTTTGATTAGTTTTTATAATATGCATTATAGTGACCAGTTATGCATAATAGTGACCAGCCATTTTTAATAGAAGCAACCAAAACTGGTCAACTGAAGTACATTGCCTGGTGTTAAGTGTAGAATTTTTGCTATAGTTGCACTGTAAGCATCAGGGGATTTGGGTACAAACTTGCTTTGTTCACCAGCATCAATCAAGTATCAAGCACAGTGCTCTTTAAATATCGTCTCAAAAACAATTGATATTCTTCACTTTAGCTCAAAAAATATGAATTCTAAAACTTCCACAAAAGGCTTCCATTTATTTTCATGTACATAAAGGAAAAGTCTAGAAAAATACAAATACATAATATACTTCACTCCTCTTGAGATCTCTCATTATTCAAAGTAAGATTGGTGTGGTGGATTAACTAATGGTCCACTTGTAACACCCAGTAGAACTGAATCAGCATGGTGCTGGGTGTGAAAGGCCCACCTGAGGATTGTTGCCAACAGTATAAAAGGGAACTAGAGGAGAAGGTGGTTGTTGTTGATTCTCCTAAAGAAGCTTGTCACACTGATTTTCCTGATATTAACTCAGTTGTTATCATGGTCAGAGCAGCTCAGGTCCTCACTGTCACTGAGGGTAGCTGTGATCCTTTCCAGGGGAGCTTTGGTCCTTACCTTGAGTGTCACTTCCCAGCTCCAGTGCAGATTCCTCAGCCTGCTAGCACAGATTCTTCACCCCACTGGTGAAGACATTCTAGCTTCCACAGTTGATCTTTGGGCCTTCCCAGTGCAGGTCCTTGGTACAGACTTGCATGAGACAATGTTGTGGGTACTAGTCCTCCAGTTGGATTTAGGGAGGGCATTGGCCATTGGCTTTAGGTTTTCAGCCGGACTCAAGCAGGATATTGCCATCAGATACAACAATTCAGTTGGATTCTTTGGATCTCTAGTGCATGGACAAATCTCCCTCACTCTTTTGTATTTTACTCTTTAGGTGAATATTATAAAATAATCCTATAAATTATGTGTCTTGTATTAAATCCTTTTCCTGTAAACCCTGACTACAACAATTGGTAATATTGATTTTCCCAAGAAATGTATACACCAATGCATATATATTTGGTTGGAATTTAGTTTACATGGTGTGTTGCAATAGTCAAGACAGAACAAAATCCAAATCAAACTTTTAATGTCTTGCTTCTTTGTTTGAATAATGCCTGGTGCTCATTACAAGACCTATTACACTTAAAAAGGTTAACTACACTAGCAATTGTAAATGGAATCAGTAAGTATTCTGTGTAGAAAATTCCTCTAGCACCTTTATATAGACTGTTATTTTTTATTTTATGAAAATATAAAGCAGAATTTCATAACAAAATAAGAGAATAACAACACTTAATACATGGTGAATCATTATCTTTAAGGTAATTACTAAGAGAACAAAACATAAACCAAAAGGTTTTTACAAAAAGAAAAATAATAACACAAAACTTTCTTTTCAATGATCTCAGATAAACTAGTAAGATACCTGAAACAAATTAGCATATATATAGTCAAATATTTTGAAACACCAAAATAATATAATAAAGTAACATCAAAGAGATTAAGTAACTTGCACCCTATTAGCTAGGTAGACTTAGAACTCAAACCTCTTTATATACATTCATGTTTACTGCTTTTTGCATCCACTCATGTTGTCCTCCAAAATTCATAAGTTTGGTTTTAATGTGAAAAATACATAAATATGCTCAGAAATGTCAATATAGAGGTCAAAACTTTAGTCCTTGTTTTTATATTAGCATTTAAACAACATTTTAAAAGTTTGCATTTTTTTTTCTTTTTAGCAATTCACAGAATGAACTTTAAGGAAGCGTTTACTTTTTTCACAAAGTGGAAATAATTCTCTTATTCCTTTGAACTGTCTTGGATATCACTTAAATGACTATCATGAGGTGAGAACAAAGTAGGCTTTCAATTTGACATGCTGGTAGGGTTACCATTTGCCTCTCCTCTGGAAAGACTGAGAATAAAATGTCTGGACTGATTTTCAATCCAGAAGCTCAAACTTCAAGAAACTTGGGGCAAACACAGCAGCCTGAGGAAATGGAGTAAACCCAGCTGGGGCATGCATAGTCATGCTGTTTCCATCAGATTAAACACCAATTCCAGGTTTTTCCTCTCCTGCCAGAGTAAGAATCAACTTATTCTTTCCCTTGCTACCTCCTTACCAAAACCTCTTTGTTTTTTCAATTTCTTTCTGGTCCTGTTATGGTTCTAGTTGCTACTAGATTTCTTCTCGTTTCCTCTTTTGCTGAATTTTTGGTTAAATTTAAGAACATAATCATTCTTTTTAACTTTGTTTTAACTCTGAATGGGTAACATGAAAGGATATTTGCTTTTGACTCATTCATTCATGTCACAGACATGTACCTAACACTCATATCACATAGTATATAAAACAAATGGGAGATGAAAGACACTCAGTTGGACAACCTCAGTGGGCACTCCTCCCACAGTGGTCCCGCTGGAAGTCAGTGGTGGGGGTTTGGGCATTTATTCTGTCTATCTTTATAGCCTGGTTGCTGCAAATGGTTCTCATCTTCCTGCTGTCTGGGTACTAATCAGGGAGCCCTACTGTCTTAAAAGGAGATGGTGTTTTTCATCTGGTAGGACTGTCCTCGTGATAGTACTCTTTCTATTGTTGTTTTCCTTTTCTGCAAACAATAATGTTTCCTTGATAAACAAACAGACAAGACTCAATAACCATGGATATCTGTTGGGCCAAGGTGTAGACTATATTTTATGAGTCTGGCCTTGACTAGCGATTAGCTTGGTACAGGAGTGCATATTACTGTGGTCATTAGAGCTATACTTGCCATACTCTGGTGGCATATTGTGGGCTGTGCCTAGAAAGGCATTATTCCTGTGTGAGTTAACCTTT
The DNA here is from genome assembly GCA_004365215.1 of Cuniculus paca. NCBI lineage: Eukaryota > Metazoa > Chordata > Mammalia > Rodentia > Cuniculidae > Cuniculus > Cuniculus paca. Next base: position 14,356 of record RJWT010012320.1, read on the forward strand.
AAACAACTGGGTGAACAACCAACATAATGTCCATGAAATGTAAACCATACGCAAATGCAGATATACCTGGAAAGTATTGGATCCAACAGTGATGTCTAGGGACTTCTCTGGTGGAGTCAGGGAAACTAAGGGAAATCTCTTGACCTGGGAAATATCCAAAGACATACAAAGATATGGACTACTGAAGAATGCAAGAAATATTCTAAGTCACTTGATTTCATTTACCTGTATGTTAACCAGCTCTCCAGGAGTTCCAGTCCTGCTACCTAAACTGCAGCAGTAGCATCCTAATTAGTCATTCTTCTTTATCTTCAGTTTGTTGTTCATTTTGCAGTTAAAACAATTTTTTGTAGTATGTGATACTGGGAGTTGAACCTTCATACTGAGCTGCATTCACAGCCCTTTTTTAAAAGTTATTTTTTAATTTGAGACAAGGTGTCACAAAGTTGCCCATGCTGGATATGAACTTGTGAGACTTCTTCAGTCTCCCAGCATTAACATCATGATAATTTTATTTCTTTTTATGTGTGACTGTCTGATAAACATCTGTCATCCTCCCCAGCATGGTGCCTGGCACACTGTGGTCACTTTTCATACATCTGTTGAATGAATGAGTATAACTCTGAAACATAGGACTTTCCCATTTGTGACTATTTCTTTTAGTGGGTGTTTGTTGGGCTTATAGTGTCTGGAAGTCAAAAGTTCTGGGATATCCAGGTTTCTGGGTGAGAGATGAAGCCACCCTAGGTAGTAACTCTGAAATAGAGGGCTGTGTATGTTGGGTCTCAGTGACACTAAATTGATGATGAGATTAGCTAAACTTTCCATCACCACACAATGTTCCTTACAGACTTCATATTTGAAAAGATTTTTGTGTGCCACCAACCTTACCGCATACATTAATGATTGTTTTTATTTTATTTTATTTTATTTTGTACCAGGGATCAAACTCACAACCTTGTGCATGCCAGGTAGGCACTTATGCCACTGAGCTAAATCCCTGGCCCTCTTTTTATTTTTTTTATTTATTTATTTATTTATTTATTTATTTATTTATTTTAGCAGGATATATTTATTGAGAGAAAGAAAGCTTCTGTCCAAGAGAGAGACAGGAGGGGTCCCGAGTGGGTTGCCAAAGATTTTGGCTTTTTGAGAGACTTTTGTAGAGTAAAACCACAAGGCTAGGTGGGTCCAAGATGGAGAAAACCTGGGAACTCACAAAGCAAATGGTCATGAGGTGGGACAGAACTACGGTCAACAAGTAAGATTAATTATTCAAGTAAAACTGACCAAATCAGGGATGAATAGGGAAGCGAGTCATGTAGCAAGCCAGCATTCTTAAGGATCAGTGACTCTTCCTATATTGGATTGGGATGGTCAAGGTAATCCATACCTATTTAGAATGTTAATCCCTGATGTTTCTACTTAGGGTGTGGTTGTATTTGTTTTGCCTTGTCTTGAGATTTGGTTTATAGTGGGAGGTGTCTGTCTCTTTCAAGGTCACAAGACATCTGGTCCTCTGTGTCCACTTTCTGGAGGGCCTGGCCCTATCTGACTGCCTATAATATTTCTAACTAACTCAGCTGCCTATAACATTCCCCCCTCTGAAGAAGTATCCTGAACTGCCATGAGGGAGAAATGGATGATGACCAATCTGGTTTCTTCAGGCTGAAAGGGGTCATAGTTGTTGATTGGCAGTCAGAGATATTCTACAGAGGTTCTATTTAAAGGCCCTCAATAGACACCAGACAGTTTCATCTTGGACATGTGTACAGTTCTAAGTCTCCATCCAACCATCTCAGTGGAAGACCTCCAAATGATATAGGGGAATGAAACTCCCAACCTACTACATGTTTGGTACGAGTTTGTGTTCTCCAAAATCAAAGAATGGATTTTAGGAACAACAGAGGTTATGAGCAGTATATATTTATTAAGAGAAAGAAAGCTTCTTTCAGAGAGAGAGACAGAAGGGGTCCCGAATGGTTTGCCCCCTTCCTTTTATTTTAAAGACAAAAAATAGCTGAAACTGTCAGCTTTAGATTATATTGTTACTATACTGTTGTAGTCAAGGGTTGCAAGGAAAACAATTACATACAGGACACACAATTTATAGTATTATTTTATGATAGTCACCCAGAGTCAAATACAGTAAGTGTAGGAAATCTCTCCATACACTGAAGACCTTGAGAATCCAGCTGAGGGCCTGGATTCCACAGCAGTGTCCAACATGAGTCCAGCTGAAGACCTAGAACTGATGACAGTATCCCCCACAAGTCCAGCTGGAAGCCTAGAGCCCATGACAATGACTCATGCAGGTCTGTTTTATGGATCTGCGCTGGGAAGGCCCAAAGGTCAACAGTGGAAGCTAGAAAGTCTGTGTCAGTGAGATGAAGGATTTGTGCTAGTAGGTTAAGGGTTCTTCACTGGAGCCAAGAAAGAACCCTCACTATAAGGACCAGGGCTCCCCCAAAAAGTACCACAGCCATCCTCAGCAACAGTGAGGTCCTGAGCTCCTCAGATGATAAGAACAACTGAGTCCATATCAGGAAGCCAGCATGACAAGCTTTTCCCTGAGGCTGAACAACACAACCTTCCCCTCCAGATCCAGGAAGCAATGCTCAAAGTAAGGATCAAAGCTCCCCTAAAGTGAACCACAGCCATTCTCAGCAACAAGGTCTCAAACTCCTTTGATGATAACAGCTGAGTTCTTATCAGGGAAGCCAGCATGACAAGCTCCTCCAGGAGAACCAATGACTCCAAAAGAACCAACAGCTTCCTGTAACAACAATGCTTAGGAGAACACCCAACGCTACTCTTCCTCTCCAAATCTCCTTTTTATGCTGGCAACAGTCCTCAGGTGGACCATCTACACTCAGCACTACGTTGATTCAGTTCAGCTGTTGTTAAGTTGACCACCAGTTTTTAATCCACTACGTATACTATGTTAATATTCGTGCAAACTAAAACAAGGATGAGAAAATATGTCATTTAAATGCTTCAAATGTTTTAGAAATAACTCTGGCTTTTTATTTTTGTCTTCAGTAATATAGAGATCTAGGCTCCTCGCAGTTAGCAACTGGTGAGCTAAATCCCACAAAGACAGGATAACAGAACTGTGGTAGGAACATGCTTCCTCTCTGATCCTCTATTGGTTTCTCCCTCTTATAGGATTATGACCTGGAATATTTGGTAATAGCATCTACAGTTAGCTGAAACATTAATGTAAAGCTAAAGATTGACAGGCCTTAAAAACACAGCTGAATATGAGCGCAGCATCAATGCCTTCACTAAAAAGCCCTCTTCACAATGATAGCATCACTATGTTCATTATTTTCCTAGTTGCAAACTGGTGTTCAAATATGATTGTTACATTTAGTAATAACTCCAGACGTACACCACCAGGCTCTAAAAGCCAAATAAATATTTAGGTAATAGAACAAAAGGTCAAGCACGGGCCTGCCAAAGCTTTATGGCAGTGCAAAAATCAGGAAAACAAACAGCAATTTCCTTTATTTTACCTTGTGACAATATCTTTGAAGATTTCACTTATTTTCATGGAACATGAAGAAATAATTAAAACCAAGCCTTGACTTTTGTTATAGACATTAAAGAAATAATATTTTACTTGAAAAAATACTTTGAGCTTTTAGAGGAAGACTGTAGACAAAATCTAAGGAAAGCTATTTCTAGGTTTTCCTATAAGTAAAAATTACATTTAAGCTACATCTATTCCCTTTTTATGAAATCCAAGGCTAATTCTGGTTGGAAATTGATCAAGTTCACCCCAATGAGGGAAACATTGATATAAATATTCCTTGAAAGGTTGGTGAAACTAACTTGGTAAGCATAAAAATTCTGTGCTAACTGCAGTGAAAACTGAGTCTGTGACTAAAAAGTTCACTTAGGGTGAGTCAACAGTAGAATGCCTCTTTTCCTAATCCCTTTTGAATTAAATGAAAAATAGTGCTATTATATTTGTCTCCAGAACAACCTCTAATACCTTTCCTCTGCATCATTCAAGCTACACCCGCCACTAAATTGTTCTGAAAAACCACCAAACTGCAGCACTTTCTGAAGGTTAATGATGCAAACTCAGAATTCATCAACAAACAGTTTCAGAAACACAAGGATATATTTTAAACAGCAAGGAGAACTAATATTTACAACATAATTGTAAGTGCATGGAGTACAATCAACAAAGATACCTCTTTATTTCTTAGTAAAAACAACTGAGAAAATACTGTACTATGACTCAGAATTGACTTTTCCTTTAATCTGATATTTTGACATTAGTGATGGCACCAGAAGTTTTTATGATCAGGTTTGTCTACCTATATCTTTGGGTGGACTGTTGAAATAGCCTTTCGTTTTTCTTTGGGAAATAGAGCTAGAGACAATGAGTAGGGGAAGAAGGAACTCCTCTTAATTCAGACTACACCAAACCTTGACTTCCAATATCATATTCAGAACAGGATAGTCCTACTCAATGGTTTGATGAGCCATTTGAGGAATGGAAAGCCCCAGGGAGGCTACAGCTTTGAGACATTTTCCAACTCTCTGCAACCACAGTGTTTCCAATGGTTAAAAGGCACCTGGATGCCATTGCTCAGGAATGTAAAACAAAGAGTTACCAACTTAGTTGCAGCTCCTTGGAAATATTTTTAGTTGGATTCTCTGAATTCTGATGACCAAACATAATCAGCCAAAAGGCCCTTATTAATGCATGTGTTACTTCCAAACATTGAGAAGCTGTAGTAACTAAAACAAAAGGTATTTTTCTTACTGGGCTTTACCTGGCCAAAAAAAAAGGGGGGCGGGTGGCTCATTGAGATTTATGGACCAGAGACTACGTGAGTCTGTTTTTCCTTATCTTACAGAAGCTACTTACACTGCAGGGGTGTAAGAGGACTAAGCAATGGCAAATGTATCCTATGTATATGATGAATAGCCCGGGATGTTATCCCCAGCACAAAAAAAAAAAAAAAAAAAAGAAGAAGAAGAAGGATTGCTGTTTTAATCACTTATGACCAACCAGGATATATTTCCCATGCGTGCTGCTCACATGTAATCTTTTAGGTGCATAACCTTTTGTGTACATAAGCAAGGTTAGGTTAGGAAGGAAACAGAAACTCACCTGTTCCCCAGTGATTTACAGGAATGAGTAATACAAAATAAACCAGCAATTTAAAACAAAGAATAGCCAAAAGCTATGCTCACATCTGTCTGGGAATTCATGTTGGGGATGGCTTTCTGGATTTGTAACAATAAAATTCTAATATTTTGATAATTTTAATCATCATCATGAATCTTCAAGTTTTGCCAAAGTAAATGTATTTGCTTTTGGTTAAAAATGTACCAATTTTGAACCTTGGAATACTGTTCTCCTTAAAAAAAAAAAAAAAAGCCAGACAGTCAACACATAGGAACTTGAATACAGCAAAATTTACCCTGGGTTTCAACCCCAAAACTATGACGGATTTATTTTGCCTCTCAGAGTTAGCAAATGTTAGCATATTGCTATGTTTACTCCTTCGTTAAGGGAAATGGGTATCTGTTGCTGGTGCCTCCCTCTACATCTTGCTCCTCTTCCTTACTCTTTACCTAATGGAGCCCTGGAGACCACTGAGTCAGGCTTATGTACCCCAGAGGACCCCACTTGTGCAACACAGAAGTCCAGAAATGACTATATAAAATATTCACTTTTGGATTTGGCCATTCACTATATGTGTTTGAATCTTTATACAGTATCAATATTACTTTTTGCACTTTAAAATGTTTACAAGGATAAAAATTGTAAATTTCTTTCTATATCTTACATTATTTTTATTATAGAGTTTGTGGTTGCCTGCCCACTGTTTCCTCTCTACCCCTTGTTAACAGAGCCCCCATTTTTCTGAGGTTTCCACTACTTCATAGAGGTGGGTTAAGGAAGGGTAAAGACTAATTGAAGAAGCAGTCACAATAATTTTATTCCTCTCTGTGAGTGGTCTGTGCTGAGACCTGTGAAATAATTTAGCTCAATGAAAGGAGCCGAATCCTACCAGGAGGTTGCTGACAAATTTTTAACGTTTGAAAATACAGGAAGATACGGTTTCATCTCTTGCTGAATGCTGTCAAAGCTGAATGAGAGACCTAGAATGAGACAGCTATTTTGATACTCTGAGAAAGTTAGTCTGAAAGTAAATCCAAATAATAGGATTGCAGAGCCAAAATATGGGAAAAGTGGAAAGAGGTTGTATTAACACACCGTAAGGCCACACAGCCTTAGGCTTCTTTACATATCAGTAAATGCGTTATTGCTCATAAGTCGTATTGATCGTATTTTTGTAACTTTCAGCAAAAAACATTTGCTTTTATCCATGTTCTGAAACATGTTTTGCTAAAATCATTCTCATTGCTGCATGAATATTTATCCATTTCCTTGTTAATGGACATTTATGCAACTTTAAGATTTTTTACTATTATTAACAGTGCTCAGCAATTATCCTAGCTAATGTCTCCTTATACACCCTGTACAGTAGGAGTTGCTGGGGTAGGCATATAGGATATGCAAAATTTCACCTCTGTTAGGTATTTCCAAATTGTTCTCCAAAGAATTTGAAACAGTTTACACTGCAATGAGCTTGAAATACTTTATATTAAAGCAATACATCTGAACATCTTTTCCAACTTTATTGCCAATACTTGGCATTTTCAGACTTTTAAAATTTGCCTTTATGAGGAAAGGTTGTCATCTTGTTGCTTATATTTGCATTCCTATATTTACAAATAAAGTTGAGAATTTTTATTTTTTACACACTGATTTGTCCTTTTTGAAATTGTTTATGTACTCATTTTTTTCATTGGACTGTTTTTGTTGGTACTTAGAAGTATTTAATATTCTACATATTAATTCTTTATCAGCCATATGCACTCTAAACATGTTTTCCTAATATTCTGTCCTTTATTTATGGTATCTTTTGTGTATAGGCATTGTATACTTAAACATAGTAAATTTTATCAATTGTTTCACTTAAGATTGTGATTTTTTTTCTTTAAAAATTCTTTCTTAACTCTTTTCCATGATTCACAATGATATGACCCCAAGTTTTCTTACAAATTATAGCTCAGTCTTTCGTATTTAAGTTTTAATATATTCAGTGATCTTTGTTTTGCTACTGTCATTAATGAGATGGTGCCATATAAGGTTTTTTATTGTTTAAATCAGTTAGCTTGGTTAAGGGCCAATAAAAATAGAAATCACACTAGGTATCCAAGGAACAAAATATAAAGAATAGGTTACACAAGTGTTAAAGGAGTGAAAGAAAAAAGAAAGTTTTATTTAACCTAGAAATAATGTTTAAAGAAGCATGTTACCATCCCATATACCAGCTTGGGAGAAGAGAAGGGAAATCTAGGGCTACCAGATCCTAGAAACTCAAGAGGAATGCCTTGTAGATAGTGCTGAGATCGTTAAGAAAAAAAAAAAAAATCAAATTCTTACCAGGACTTCTGGTGGATATGATGAGAGTGACACTGGGAGCATTGAAAGAAACTAAAAACTGGAATGAATTGTTTTTTCTGAGCTGAACAGCAGCTAATCTGGTGAATTACTACCAGTAAGGCAATGCTAAATGGGAAATCAAGAAAAAAACAACAAATTTCTCTCCTCTTCTAATCTGCCTTATCATCTGTTTGCAGAATCCCAGGAGAAACCAACTATCAAGGAAATCTGGAAAATGTTATGTTGAATTTTTTGACTGGCAGCTTTATGGAGCGGAGTATAGAAGGGTAGGCTTGAATCTGAGATGCAACATAGGTAAATACCCAGTGTATGTGTACAAAGGGATACACAACCTGATTCATTGGAATAGGGAAGAAATATTAGCCATATTTTTAATCTAAAGAAAAATAAATTTAATTTTGTTAGTATTTAACAGGGCAATTTGAGTTTTCACACTGATGCCTTCACTCAACTATACAAATGTTGTTGACTTTAAAGATAAACTAAACACTTTTCTCAAGGCTCTTGTAGGTAGATAGAGGCAACTGGTAATAGTGCTCATGGATGTAATGGGCCAGAGTCACAAGGGTGAATTTTGTGTTGTCTCCATAGCATAACAACCTAAAGGTGTTAGTGGGATCCAAAATGCACAATACATATTGGGAAAGTCAAAGGGGAGGAATTATCTAAAAAGGGAAGGAAATGACCACTATT
>RJWT010012321.1:0-22552 GCA_004365215.1 Cuniculus paca
GGTGGCCGGGTATAAGGCTCCATGTATTCCTTGACCTGTCCCTGTTTTGGGAAAGTCACTGCTTTTGTACAGATAGCAAATAAGGTAAGAGAAGGACTGCTCAGCTGTTAGTTGGGGTACAGCAAATTGGTACGAAAGGGTCCATGGGACTTTTCAAGAAGAGGAGCAGAAACTGTCCCAGAAGATAGGTGCCTCTACTTCCCTGTGCTCCTCTTTGGAAAACCTGACCTTCCCCAAGTGTGATCAACCTGGGATGCCGGAGCTGGTGCTTCAGCTTGGCTTTTGAATCTGGTGTCGAAAAGCTACAAAATGTAGCCAAAATCAGGACCCAGAGAGGTAAGACAGAAGGAGGAAGGAGGTGTGAGGGCCAGAAAATGCCCAACATTAGGAAGTGTGCTGGTCTCTTTAACAGTAGCTGGGTTCAATCTGCTTCATTTATGAATAGCGATGATAATAACATCTGATGCAGCTTCCCGGATTTTAAGGTGTAGACATTATAAATTAATGGTGTTCAATTACTCGCGCCTGTCAATGTCTCTATCTTCCTATCACTAAAAAACTAAAATCAAAGTATTTCACTCACTGTGGGGATCAACGGAAAAATGGAAGAAAAATGTGTCTTATTTACCGTGGGCATCATATATAAAGAGTTTGGGGAAGTGTCTATAAAAAAAGTGTGACAGGATACTACTTAAGTTAATTTTTTTCTATAATTTTTGCAGTATATTTCTCGATGACATTAATCCAGGCCACTCGTTTTCCTTTACATTCCACAGTTCTCAGTGAAGTTGTTTCCAAACAATCAAAAAGACCATGTGTTCATTATAAAACTATATTATTGTTTCTTAAATGTCCAGCATATTTTATTTTTTTCAGGCGTTCCGTTATATTTACTCTTGAGGTAAAGAGTATTTTCTTGATCCACATTTACTGCTCTTGATATTCATAGGTAGGTTTTGTTTCCATTGATAGATTTTGCTCACTCCAGTTCATAAAATTTGAAATATTTTAAGCCCTTCCATTAGATTCACCCACTTAATTTCTCCTATTGCTTTTTTGAGGAGCCCTTGTTTCCCCTTTGTGTGTTTCTAGGATTGGGGTGTCTATACTGAATGTATTCACTTAGGCAAGTTCAAAAACATAAGGTGAAGAGAAATCATTATTTTCATGTTTGTCTAATTTGACACAAAAAGTACACAAATAAAAGAGTTCACCTATTCTAATTGATCTATATTTTACCTTGATGATGCATTATGTATCATTCTGTTTTTGTAGCACTAAATATTATCATAGAAATATTCTATACTTGTGTTTAATATTTTAACATTTTTGTATTATCTTTAATTCTTTACTGTACACCTTTGAGATTGCCACTTATCTAAATTCTAAAATACTCATTGCTTCAAAAATTTGTGAATCTTTTAACCTCTCACTTATTAGCATCAATGTTATTGCCTTATTGTTCACATATGCTTAATTTTAAAGTCACAGATTATAGGCATAGTAGGCACCTCAAAATTATGAGTTTTAACAACTGTGAGAAAGGCCCAGAATGGATAGAAATAATTCTAGATAACTCCCTTTTCAAAATAAGGATTACTTTTCTAAGAGAAATTTATTTTCTAAAACAGTCTCCTTGTAAAAATGTAATTTACCTTCTGTATAATAATGGCATAGATAGTAAAGTTGCATTCTCGTTTTGTGTTTGTGATTTGTTTTTGTGGATGCATATTCATCCAAATAGTTTCTTTAAAAGGTTAGTAGGCAACTTACAAAAAAAATAAAAAACAAAAAAAGAAGTAGTGCTGAGGCTTTGCATCAGAGCTCCTGGCTTCCTGTGTTATGTCGATGTCAAGTGAAAATAGCTCCTCTAGCCAGGGCCCAGTCTGTCTTTCGTTTGTAATTTATTTTTTCAGTCTTTTTGAGACAGAGTCTCGCTGTGCAGTTCAGGTTGGCCTTGAGCTCACTTTGTAGCCCAGGCTGGTCTCGAACTTGCAACGATCCTCCTGCCTCAGCCTCCCGAGTGCTGGGATTACAGGATCATCCACCGCGCTCGGCTTTCAGATATCACATTTAGTATTAAGGTCTGACTACTGTATTTCCTGTGTGTTGTTATAACATTGATATTTAAAGGAGATATATATATATATATATATATATATATATATGCAGTCTTGATGATGTTTAAAATCAAATTAAGCTTTTACTTGAAAACACCTTTGTAAATGAGTAATACTGTCTGTGATTACTAGCTAAAGCAGAAAAAACAATCAACAGGAAACAAAATTTTTATTTAGACTAATATTAGATCTATAGATAAGACAGTAGGCAAATTCACAGGCCCAGATAAATCAGAAATATTCACGAGAAGAAAGTACTTTCTGCTCAGGACTCCGGGGTTCGAGAGGCTGGGTTTGGGGAGGAGTTAAGATGTGGAAAGCCAAGCCATCTCCAGAGCTTCTAGCCACCTGCAACATTAGGAAGGCTACTTAATGACAGAAGCTTATATGGGGACTTTTTGAGTGACATAATTTTCAGTTATCATTGCAGGCTTCGATATCACGTAATTATACATACGAAAGTCCAGAAAACTATAAAATAGCACCATATTCCATCAGCTAAGACTGAGAGATAACCAAATCTAAAATAAAAGGCATATGGACCTAAACTGAAAAACAAAATCCTCTAACTTTTCCTTGTGAAATCCTGAAAAGGCTCTGCCTCGTGAAACCGGTTAGATGCGATAGCCCAGCTCACCCCTTCTCGGATGTGCCTTTCTTCAGTTTGTCAGGACATACAGTTTTCTAAATCCTCCAGGACCACATGAGCTGTTTCTTAAAAAAAGAAAAACAAACCAGAGCATGTTATAAGATAACCAAAAAAAAAAAAAAATCAAAGTTTTGGAGAATCTGAGATTCTTATTTCAGAAGCAGAATTCTCCAATTCTCCTAGGACTCATAAATTCACTGTTCCTAAGATTCTTGAGGCAAAGTTTCTAAGGGACTGGAGCTTTCTTGGTACTTTTATGTAGTAACAAGTTCAAGTACCCTATGATGATAACCTCACCTTGTTAAAACCTTGGGCAACCATATACATTCATATTATAATTACTGATTAACAATAAACTTTCCTAAAGGATCACAGTGGGGATTTATTTACTGGGAATGTCTAAAACCTTGTTTCACAGTTTGAATATTCAAAAAAGGCTTTTTCATGCTTTGAAGTGAGATCACTGTTTAACTGCTGTTTATAGTGCAGTATCACCATCTATCCTGTGGTTCCCAAGATATTACCTTAATTATGAGCAACTAAAGAATAGATATTATAGTACACAGTTATATGCAGAGAATTTTAAGATTACTTCAGAGGTGTCTTCCACAAGGAAATCATATACCGAATATTCAAATGACCATAACGATGATAATCTCAGATAATGATCTATATTTTTGTTTTCATTTTTCCCTTGTAAAGTACATGGACACTTCATAGAATCTATCTTTACCTTTCCTTATCAGGTACATGATAATCTGACTCAGCTGATTTGAAGGACATTTCTTCCATGCTTGGTAGGACTCAAAATTATAGTGTGACATTTCTTTAAAAAAAAATACAAATTCTTCATTTTCCTTCTGCTCTAAGATTTAGGTTGTTTCTATACATAAAAGCAGCACAACCTGGCTATTTCCAAGATAGCTTAAGGCACACGTGTTTTTGCATAGTGTGCCAGCATTTTTGAATGCTAAATGCACTTTTCTGGTGAAAATCATCTAATCGTTTTCATTAGTAGTTCACTCTGGCTATTCTGTCGTATCTCTTTTCTAAATTTTTCTTTCCTTCTTTTTTCTTCTTCCTTGTTCTTACCCATTTGCTCCCCTTTCCCTTACCTCTTCCTCTTTTCTGTTTTTTTCTCTTCATCTTTGGATTCTGTCTTTTCTGTCACTTTTCATTTTTTCATCTTTCCTTTCACTTTTCTTCTCTCTTTCTTATCTTTCCTTTGCATTTTTCTCTTACTTTTCTACTATCTAGAGAGTGTTATATGCCTTGTTAGGCTCATCCGAGGTACTTCATCTTGAAGGCCAGTCCAGGGCTTCCCAAATGCAGTCCAAGCACCAAGGTGGGGGGCCGAGGCAGGAGGATTGAAAATTTGAGTCCCATTTGGGCAACTCCAGCATAAGCCTGTCTAAAAATAAATGAATAAGTAACAAGGGTCGAGAATGTAGCTTAATGATAAGGTACCATCAAAGAGATAGAGAGAAGGAGAAGGAAGAGAGACATTATATTTGTCCTTTTATCTAAGTAATAATATATATATATACATATCTATGTTTGTGTATCCAATATTTTCTTGTCTATAAAAATATACTGAAAGTAAGTAACTGCCTAAATTAGCTAAGGTACATAAGCAGTGATTTTTTTAGTAACTAGATAGCTAGGTATTGCCTGTAGCAAATCATCCTTCTGACAGTCAAAACTCTAGAGTCTATCTGTTTGGAAATAAAATTATAAATCTACAAAGGTTTTGAAATTTAATTTAAAAGCATTTTTGTTCCCAAGAGGATTTTGATTAGTTTTAGAATTTCAGTAAATACCACAGATGTACTTTAGAAGCAGGAGATAAATACACATAAATTCAAGAAAGCAAAGTCCTTTGAAATTCTATTGGTTCATTTTTTTGTTTTCCACTTTTGTCAGCATTTTAGCAGCACTGTATGAAATCTATGTGCATAAACAGATGTTGAAACTGTGCATAAGTCCTAATATTTAAAGAACAGATGGCTGAATAAATGTGATAACTTACTTCCCCCCTCAAATGAATTTATCTGTAAACTCACATTACTCAGAAGCACGGAGTGCTAGCTGATTTTAGTATTAGTTGATTTTTTTGATTATATTAAATTATAATGACCATAGATTCATGGATTGAAGAGCTCTCAGGTCTGTAAGATATTGAAGATATAATGTTTCTATGAATAATGTCACAGAGAGACAAAAATATATTTGGGAATTACTACACTTGATCTTAGACAAAAGGCCGAGAAGCTGTATTTGGGGATTACTAAAATAGAACATTCTAAAAACAATACAAAGACAAAAAAGTCTTTTCCTCCCTCAGTTTTCCTAAAATATTTTTGATTTCCTTCCTGTTATGGTTTGTATATAGGTGGCCCCCTAAAAGCCTCATGTAGTCATGGAAGTGGCTGAACCTGGCATTTGTGATTGATTCATGGCCTAGTGCTGGGTGTAGTGCTGGGCGTAGTGCTGGGTGTAGTGCTAGATTTAGTGCTGGGTTTAGCACTGGGGTTACCACTGGGGGTATTGGTGTGAGTGCTGTGCCCATCCAGGGGTGGAGCCTGCATACTACATAGGGAGGGAAGAATGCATGTTCTCTCTCTCTTTTGCTGCTCTTCTGCCCTGTTTTGCTCTTGCCGCTTGTGAGCTGCCATGAGCAGCTGCCCCCTCAGCCACATCACCCTGCTTTGGAGCCAGCTGGGTATGGACTGAAACCCTCAAACTGTAAGAAATAAACATTTCCTTCCCTAATTTTGGGTGTTGGGTATTTTGTCTCAGCAATGAAAGAAAAGTAACCAAGACACTTCCCGTTCAAACTGGTATAACATAAAACTGAAATATGCACAAAATCTTTCTTACTTAAATCCAAAGTTGAACTAGAAACTATTTCCACTTGTATATTGTATGTCTTTACTAACATGATAATATGTAATAATTTCATCTTATAATCAGTACATCCTTAGATCTGACTTTTAAAGTTAGAACAAAATACACTTTATGGTTGTAGTTTGCCAGTAATTTTCTGAGAATGAATTCAAAATATTTTCTTCAAAGTCATCAATTTCTTTCATTTACCATTTAGAAACAAAAGTTCCTGTTATCTCTGCCATGCCCTATTCCTCCAGTATTCTTGTTTTTATTTTATTGTGTTCTTTCTCCAAGTGCAACTTACAAACATCTGACATTTCAAGAAAGCAGGATTTCACAGATTTTCTAAGTTGTATCTTGTTCTCATTCAAGACATTATTTCATTCATATAAGACTTTCATTCAGCTTGCTTATTTTTAGTTAAAAACAGCTACAAAAATAGATGGTTCTAAACAAAAAAAGTTATGCTGAAAATAAATATAATTATGATTCATGCTAGGGAATTCATAAAGTGGAATTGATGAGAAAAATAATTAGTAAAATTTAAGTAAACTAAAACATAAGGAACATTTTATTTATCTTTAATCTCCAGTGTTAACTTATTGTTTATAACATAGAATAGATTTCATGTACCTTTGTTGAATAAAAATGACTAATCCTCAGTATCTACCATGATAGTGTAAACTTTAAAAGAAAACTTAAATGACCAATATAGTTTGATTGTTTCTACATTTTAAAAGGTCAGTTGATGAATGACAAAAATAAGCACCAATATCACCATTTGCATTTTTATTACATGATTATTGAGTATTAAAATATATGTATATTTCTTGTGGAAATTATATGTTTTATCTTATTCAGTTTCTCCTTCAAGTCTCTAGTTTTGAGTATTTTGAAATGTGGTAATTCACTTCCTGTATCAACTTCTGTCATACAATTTGGATTTTTCCTTTCCTTTATATGGGCCTATCATAGTCATTTTCCATTTACGGACAGGAAACACCCCCCAATGCCCACACATTAAAAACAAAGAGAGGTCCATTTGGCTCATGGTTTTTAAACAGGCTTTATCCCAAGTTAGCTGCCTCCAAAGCAGAAATGGTATAATCAGAGGGTCGGTCGGAGGACAGATGCTCATTCTACGGCAGCCAAGAAGCAAGTTCTACCTGATGAATGTCCATAACCTTTCCCAGTATCGTCACCTTACACACCAAGCCTTTCCACACAGTCATTTGGAGGATGACCGTCCAAAGCAGAGAACTTTGTAATGCCTTTTAAGATTTCAGTTAATTCAAGTTTAATGTTTGGTGGAATTTTCTTCATTTTTTATTGTTTGTTTTCTTTCATGTAAGCAATTTCTTGATGATATTTTTATGATATTTGCATAGTATTTATACTGAGTGGTATATAAAATGCCTCCATCTTGAGCTTCTTAGGGGGAAGTGTTTGTTTCATGCTGAAATGATTTAATACTCTACTTTTGTTGCTGTTTGGTTTCACTCTATACAAACTGTATGTTCACTGAGTTTTTTCTCTGTTAGATTTATATGCTTATGCAAAAAATAAAACCAAATTAAACTGAATCAGGAAGAGTAAAATGATCAACAAACATATACCAAATGCAAGCAAAAATTAAATAATAGTATACCAAGCTGTGTAGTATTTAGCCATCAAAGCATTAAATAAGGTAGATTTAGAGATTTAAGGGTTAAAATTTCAGTTTACAGAGCATTTTTAAATATCTATCCAGTAAATAACACAAGAGTAAAATTTCTAAAGAAGAAATTATAAGAAAAGAATGTTAGAAAAAAAAAACACTTAAAATAACTTGTTACTCTAAGTCCAAGTCCATTTGACTGGAAAAAAATAATAACACAACAAAATTAATCTTGTGAAATAGGTGTCCTAATATTTCCTCATTGGTTACAGAAAAAAATATTTTTAGTTGAAAAAGAAATATTTCAAAAATAATTTGCATAAAGTAGAAATAGTATAGAAGTAATATTTAATTAGAGATCACTGTGTGTCTGGATGTGGTGTGCCAATGCATTAAATACATTAAATCATAGCAATTTACATATATATGAAAAATTGATTTATAATTTTCCTTTTTCATAATATGTTTGTCAGCTTTTGGCATCTAGATTATGTTAGTCTTATAATAATTGTTATGAAATGTCTTTCTTTTGCTTGGAAAAGCTTGTTCAAGATGTGTTATTTCTTCTTATGTTGGAAGCATCAACAACAGAATCTAATTGAGATACAAATTTCTTTTATAGGAAATAGATTCAATTTCCTTAATAGATATTGGACTATTCAAATTTTGTGTTTTATCTTGTTTCAGATAATATAATTATTTTCTCAAGCAATTTGTCAATTTCCTTTAAGTTATGAAATGTCTTAGCATACAGTTACCCTTACTATTGCCTTAAAATATCTTTTGTTAGTGGAACTCTTAGAAATTTTTTCTTTATCATTCTTGGCTTTGGCGTACTGCATTTTTCTTTCTTTCTTTTTTTTTTTTTTTGTGCATTAAACTTCTCATGATGACAAAAGTTGGAGATGTCAATTCCCTCTATTTTGGCCATTTAGGCCATTTATTTATTTCTTTTCTTACATTATTTTTTGTGTTCTATTTATTTTATAAGAGTGGGATGTGCTGTTTGTTTCTCACTTTCTGAGATGGAAACATTTAGCTCCGTTACTGTCCAATCTTTTTAGTTTCTAATATTCACCTTAAAGTTATAAATATTTCTTGGAGGACTTCTTATAGTGTAAGAGCAAATGTTTTAGGGTCTCTGTAGGAACAAAACCAATGGAAATACATGTATAATTATGCAAGAAGATTTATTAGGTAGATTTGCCAGATCAGGGGTTGGAGAGTCCACAATGGGTACTTGTAGGATGAGAGGTAAGAGCGTGGCTGTCTCTTCTCTGGAGACCTGGACAATTCAGTAGTTGCTCAGCCAAGAAGATGGAAGTTGCAAAAGGAGAGGAACTAAGGACACAGCTCCAGTCCAAGGATGAAGATCTAAAAGCCCATTGGAGGGTTATTAAAGGATCTGTGTTGGCAGACTGAAAAAACGGGAGACCTGAACAACTATGTCTAAAGGTGAAGCTTTTCTAACGGGGCACACTCCATCCTTCCTTTCCTTATTTATTCCATCCAGGCTATAAGCCTATTGCATGGTGCTACCCACAGGCAGGCTGAGTCTTTGCCCCTCAGTTTGCTGGCCTGTGTATTAGTCATCAAGACCCACCCAGAACTCTGTTTTACTTACCTGGCAGGCATTTTCTTAATCCACTGAAATCAATAAATGATTAACTGCATAGTGAGCATTTCTCTATCAATAAACAGTTTAAAATATTGTTGATTACTTTAAAAAATAATTTAGAAATAAGAAATTTTTTTCTAGTTATTCTTTTGTTCATAATTTCTAACTTAAATTCATAGTAGTAGTCCAAGAAGAGACTGAAAATAATGTCAATGCTGAATTATTGCTCAGTATTAATATTCTCCTACTGTTCTTCTGGTAGTTCTACTAGACATACTGAATGTCTGTTATTACCTTTCTGCTGCTATTTTTAGAGAACATGGAAAATATATTTACTCCATTTCATATTGTTATTGTTTTCATGGTCTTATTTCTATATCATTTGTGTTGTCTCCTTTTTTATTTATGCCTATCAATCTTATATTGTTTTTCTTTGCATCATCTTGCAACTGTTGAATTGTTATTTCCTGATAACTTGTTATTTTAAAAGATCTTTCCTTTCTTGTTCACTATCTGCAATCTTATCTTTGAGGTCTGAAAGTCTATCTTCACATTCATTGAGGCAGCTTTGCCAGCTTACAATGGAATTTTTCATTTCTTGGATATCTCTTTGAATCTGTTTCATGCATTCTATTTCATTCTTGTATTGTTCATTCAAGGTTTCCATCATTTTGCAGTGCTCCTCTGTTTTTTTTAACTGTGTCTTCTTTAGATGTGTTCAGCATTTCTTTCATTATGTTTATCATTTCTAGTTTTACCTGGAAGATTATTTCTAATCTTATTTCCTTTACAGCTTTGTGAAGTTGTTTCTTTACCTCAGTTGCTATCATTTCAGAAGTTTCAGGTGTGTGGCTTATACTTTCTTCTATGCCCATGTCTCATAGGCTTGTTAGAGCTGGGCTGGATGTGTGAGATTGCATTTTGCTCTTTCATTTTGTCATTTTCCTGTATTCCCCTGTGGCAGCTGAATGCTAAGTGTCTGTTATTTCCTGGGTTGAGGATGGCTGTCTGTACAGCAGGGTGTTTCCCCAGTTGACAGGAGTTCATTGGGCAGGGCTTACCTGAATCCCTACGGGCAATAGAAGGCTCCCTAAGTTGGGGGAGTATGCTGGGAGGACCTTCAGCACGCCCCAATTTGTATGCCAAGGTTCTCTGGCTACTTGAGGTTGCTGTGCGGGGCCCCACAAGGTTGCATGTCGGGTCCCCAGGCTGCACAGCCAGGTGAAATTCACTATGCATGCATTCAGTTCACACCGGGCCCACCCCCGAAGCTGCCTGGCTACTTGGGGTCGCCAGGTAGGTCCCAGGGAAGGACTCCATTGGTCTTATTTCTACACATTTTTAAAGTATGTCAGGTACTACGTTTGTGGCTTTGAATTCAGTATACATTTGTATTTTGACCATTTGCCATTCCCAGCGATTTTAATACCTCAGTTTTTTTGTATTATTCTGTGATTATTCTTCTTCAGATGAAAGAAGTCAGCATACAGGTACCCACTGGAAGAGCGGCAGAAAGAAGAATTTAGGAATAAGAAGGAAACCGAAATTTAAAATATTTTAAGGGCCACAATTTCTGCAGGAGATGTCTCTCTTCTCACTCCTAGTTGTAGAATTTCCGTTCTGTGTTCATAAAGAAACTGCTGCCAAAGGCTTTGAGGGATCTGTTATCCTCCAAATAGGTGGGGGAAATGAAATTCCAGAAAGAAAAGCAGTCAAATAAATTGCATCTACCATTTCGTGTCATGCCTAAACAGGAACATTGAATTTTAGTGTCTCACCAAATTGCAGCAAAACACAAACAGAAGATGTGCTTAATGCTGAAAGCTATTCAGTCCAGGTTATTTGTACATCATAACCTTAAAACTGCATTAATTTTTCATAATGCTAATTTTATACTAATGGAAAATATTATATAATTTATAACTCTTTAAAACGTGTCTTTAAATTCAAAATATAAAAGTCATAAAAGTAGTAATGATTCCCAATAAATATAAATAATTGACTACTGCTAGATATCATATGTCTTAGCCTGTGTCCTCTAGAAAGGTTATTTGGAAGGTGAGAGCTTAAGGTGATAGAAGGGAAATGAGATGGCCCAAGATGTGAAACATCATGATGACTTACTTCCCTGCTGGCTCCTGTTTTACAAGTGTCCAGGAGCATACTCTGACAGTTTCTAGGCAGGTCTGTTACTTAGTATTGAGGACTTTCCTTGAACAACTTCAAGGAATTTATATGCTGGACCTCCTCTTACTGCCATTTCTCTTGGTCAGCTTTCAATTCATGGTGAGCAAATTCCAACTGACCTTGCAGTTTCAGTGTTCAGAATGTCCGCCATTGTTCAGAAAGCTATATCCCACACACCTCATGTCATGCTGCTTTATTTGACCATGAGATAGAGAAGAAGGAAGTAGTGAAGAGAGACAAAGAGATACAAGGTTTGTTTCTGAGTATGACAAGCCAGATTCATATTCATGAACTGAAGTCTCACCACTAGCCTGTAAAGTAGGCAATGGATTTTAGCCGATTTTATATCATTCAAGTGGTGCTTTTGAAGGTCAGCCATTTAGAATCCTGTAGGCATAATTCAGATGCAGTGCATCTGTTTCCACTCAATAGTTATCATTTCTGGACCATATATACTCACAGGTTCAATATTAAAATATGATATTTCAATTAAACAAAAGTAATACATTTTCAGTCAAGCCAGACCATAATACTACATAGGCATCCTGTCATCGAGTGCAATGACTGAATGCTGCATTGTTTTATTCCACTTTGAAAGACTGCATAACTTTTTAATAAAATGTTGCCCATGTGGAACTTGAATATATAATCAATGGACAATTCACTGAGTTTAATTTGGGATTGGGTAAATGGAAGTGATAGATAACTTCACAAAAACACCTATTTAATTATCTAGGAAAGTGCAAACGTAAATAGTTCTTGAAGCACAATACATTTTTTGCCTAATACAGATTACTGTTTATTTAAGGAAGGGGTCATAATAAATACTTAATATTAAGCCAAATTTCACTTTGCATTTCAGAATCATAAACAGTGCCTCCAAGATTTTGTGCCAGAGATAAAGCACAAACTTAACTCCAAGGCTGAATTATGATTAAGTATCCTCTAAATGCAAATGTACTGTGATGTATAAGAAAGAGCAGATAATTAGAATTCATTTCTCAGTGTTCTGAATGTCTTCTCCTTCTGTGCATCTTTAAATTGACTTGGACCACCTCTGAAAACCATAACATAATTGGTTTCCACAGCTTAGGCAACATCATACAACACAAGGCTAGAATTCCACTTTCATGGTCAGACCAAATAATTTATTTTTAAGACAATAATTAAATCCAGGTCTTTTGCTCTCAGTAATTATAACATCGCAAATTGGATGAAGACAGCAATCTGATCATGTCTTGATCCTGCAAATACATCAGGGCTTGTAATGTTCATAGTCAAGTGAAGTCTCATTCATAGAGCCTAGTATGTATTCCAGTGACTGGTCTTGACAATCAGACATCGATAGTCAGCACAATGGTTATAGAGACATGTTATGTGATTGCAGAGATCTTCTTTCCCGCTTATGTTATCTCCAATGATTCAGTTGGTTGAATTTCTTTACCTTTTTGAAAATCATTCTGTGTATGTACACACTTGGGTCATCTAAGTGTCATTATAGAGGATTAAAAATAAGTGAAAGATGGGGACTGATTTCAGTACCATTGTTCTCTTCAGCTTTAAAATCGATGAAAATTAACTTCAATCATTTGTTAATAATTATCTCTTTAAACAGGATGTTTTAACATTAAGACTATTTATCAAAAAGCCATATCATTGAAAAAATGAAGTTAGGCAATCGAGTGAGTTAAAATCTCCCTCAGTAAACTCAATTGGACTTTCTCCCACTATTTCAGGAGAATGCATTACAAAATGAAGAGGTTATTCTTGGGGTTAGATATATCCATTAATTAAATATTTTTATGGATGGTAGCAGGTGTTACCTTCACTTTTGAAAATATTTTTAAAAGTCGTTTTTTACCTCTTTGGTATTTCCTCCCATATCCCTAGTATGAGAAATCTTCTGACCTTATCCAAACTGAAGGGTAGCTATTATACATCTACCACATGGAAACCAAGGAGCTTGGTGGTTGTTTTGTTTTGTTTTGCTTTGCTTTTCAAAGAAAAATAGTGTCCAGTCATAACACAGTAGCTATGAGTAGGATACAAAAAATAAAATTGTGAATTGAATGATTTTGACTTTCTTAGAATCTCAAGTTTCAGCATTTTTTATTTAACTGTTGGCACTAATGATAGTAAACACATCAAAAATATAGTTTTTGCAGGAAATACATTTTTGAGTACACTATTGGATACTTACTCTGTATTTAGTAAATTTATTCCACAGTGTTATTATCCACTACTACATTTATCATATTATGCAAAAGGAATATTCAGACAGAATAAAGCCCCCAGAAAAAGACAAACCCAAACACAGTAACACAAAAACAGTAACAGGCAGAACTCTGGAGAAGAAAATCACAAATAAATTACAATTGATATGAAAAGAATGAATTTTGTGGATGAAACTAATTTTGCATTTTGAAATGTGAGTTATGTGCATAATATTCCAAAAATTGAGAACACATAGAAAACATAAAAAATAAAGTATGATTAACATTTTAATAATACTAACTAGAGCTAGTTAAAATGTAACTATCAAAATTTTAAAATACGGTCTAAGAGACTGAGGAAAAAGGTAGAATAAAAGATTAGATTTGGGAGGAATTAAAGTTTAAAACTTGATCTTAATTTTATTATTCAGTTTTTTTCTCTTTTTAAATTGTATACTAGAAAGCAAAATTTTCTGTTTTCTCTACTAAGAATTTATTACACTGTTGTCAACTTCAAATTAATGAGAGCAGTATTACTAAAGATAGTTTAAAATTGTAATTAATGAGATTAACCTCAGAGAACAGGGATCCAGGATTTTAAAACATGCTCAGTTCTGTAAATGCAAATGTTTACATACCAATGCAGATAGAAATATTGATTTTTTTATTTTTTGTAGCAGGGATTAAACTCACAACCTCGCATTTACCAACCAGGTGCTTGTGCCGCTAAGCTAAACCCCAGACCCCAGTATTGATCATTCTTCGTTGCCCCAGGAATTAAAGGACAAGCCTGAACTGTGGGTCTGGGTTGCATCAGGAATGATTGTGCAAAAGTACAGTTTAGTAGGTAGAGCTATAGCCAAGAGAAACTGACATTTTGAATTTAATCCTCACTCTCAGTCCTTCAGTGCAAAATTAGCTCTGCCTCTGAAGAAATAAGTAGAAATAGATTTGTCATTGCCTCATTCATGCATCAATCTACCCACTGTGTATTTAGAAATTTGAAAATGTTCTATCAAAAATTGTGAATTTGTATCTATCAAGAACATACAAATTAGGAAACCCCACTTATTTCCTATTTTATTACTCTAAAGGTGAAAAAGTATAATTTGAGCAGCACCCTTAGTTAAGAATTTGGATTTCAGAAAATAGGTAACATATGTCCAAGGAATTTATTCTTTTATCTATTTTAATTATTTCATGATTTATCACATGCTAAGAACTGTTCTGGGTTCTGTGGAAACTGAGGTGAACACGAAATAAAGATAACAACGTTCATGAAACTCACCTTCTAGTAAAAAGAAATAGAAAACAAATAGAAAGGTGGCAAGATTGCATCAGAGTGGTGGTGTACTGCATAATAAAAACAAGAAGCTCTTCAGTTACTCAGTTACATTTTCTGGAAGGTAGGCTAATGTGGTTGAACTCTAGTGAGTACACCGGAACGTTTCAGAAAATGAAGTCAGCCTGTGGGGCTTTAATTAATGTTGGGTGCTGTGGACATCTATATGAAATTTGAATTTTATTCTGACGTTATTGGGAAATCACCAATGGTTTGAACAAAATATATCTAGAATCTAATTATGGAAAGATCACTGTGGATAAAAGATAAGAAATTAATGGATATATGGGAGAAAGGAGAGTATATTTTGAAGAAGGAACTTGGTGCAAAATTTTACTTTAACTTGGATAAAAGCTAATGAATGAATTGAATAATGTGATAATAGTGAAAGGAAAGGAAATCTGTGATATGTTTTGCAAATAAAGTTATTCAAATTTACAAAATAGGTTGAATAAGGAAGACTGGGGAAGGAGGGAAAAAGATTATTTTTGAGCAATTCCCTGAATATAGGTATAAAAATCAATCATTATTTTTGACGAATGATTTACAATAATTATGGGAAAATAAAACAGTGTATAATAGATATACCTGCACTCCAGTTTAGGGAAAGGAAGGTGTGAGGCTTATAACTCTGGTCATCATTAACATATAAATGTTATTAAAATATATCATGATGGTTAAGATCATCTTGGAAAATAACTTGGAGAAAAATATAAAGTATATAACCAAACTCTTGAGACCAAGCAAGGCCTTCTCATACATGGAATTAACATTTTTATTTCTAGTAAAGAAAGTCTTTTGGTTTTATGAGAGCACTACTGATTTTCTTCTTGACTTAGTCACAAATTGACTCTACGTGAAATAAGGACTCATTTTTAGAGTACATTATTGTATCTATACATTAAGGCACAGTAGTTTAAATTATAAAGTGGATTCTTTCTGGGATGAACATTGTATATGTAATTTAAATAAAGATTTGCTTGTAATAGAAAAACCTGAAATTATGTGGGTATAAATGACCAAAAGGAAAAGATTATTTCTCCATGATATAAACATCTGGAGGAACAGAGTCATGAGCTTTCAAGGTGCGTTTTGTAAAACTGTGCTTCTTCAGGAACTCAGTTTACTACTTAGCCTTACACAGGGTCTGAACTTCACTTGGATGGTGTTCCGGAGAGCATTTGTTCTTTTGGCGACCACACAGAAAAGTAATCAAAAAGGAACGGGATTCAGATGTCACTCAGTGTCTCTTTAGAGAAGTTCCAAGAGCTGCCACTTATTTTCTCTGTGGAGACGAAGCACCTGTTAGGTTCAGCATGAAAGGAGCTAAGCTTGGGTGTGATTTGAGGACTCAGCATTGGGACCATGGTTTTCAGTGTGATGAGGCTGGGACGCAGTCAGTCTTTCAAAGGTGGCGCCTCTTAGAGAGGTCACTACTGGCCCTCTGACATCCTCCCCAGCAGCGTGGTCTTCCCCTTTTGTTTATTCTTTTATAATTTTGATGCCACGCCTCCTGGATCCTCACCAGAGCTGAGGCTGGCAGCAAGCCCTTGAACCTCCAGAAATGAGAGCAAAAGAGATCTCCCCTCCCCATCTCTTTTTAAATAAATGCCTAAGTCTGACATTTTGTTTTAGTAATGGGAAACTGATACACACGAATGCAACATGAAATTAAAAAAGAGAAACATTAAGTTTTAACAACAAAGAGCAATAGGAAATTAAAGGAGAAAATTGGTAAAAGGTCACAAAAAACGTAAATGTTTGAGTGAATTGTGTGTATTGAAATTCAAATAACTCACCAGAGATAGTACGGGTATGGTACCCTCGGCAGTGTCTGGCATGTATTACCTTTTCAATAATGCCGGTAGGGAAAAAAGGAGAATCAAGATATATCATGTACAGGTACAAATTCCCTGTGATGAATGTGATGGTTATGTATAGCTAAATGATACCAATAAACTTACTACTAATAATAAAAAATAATACCAGCTGACTCCTCTTTTCTGTCATATCTGTGACACACAAATCTTTGTTCGTGTAACACACTAAACATGGAGTCATCCGCGGTATGGCTTCAAGTAAGAAACACTGGACAATATTTCAAAAAGTGTTTAAGATAATGCACATTTGTCTTTTATACTGGCGATGAGGATTCATTTTTTTCTCTAAATGTTTAGTTTATTTGTAAAAAAAATTAGCTCACTCTCTGAGAATAGCTACATTTCAATTCAAACACAAATTTAAATGTTTCCCCTTGCACATTTCCACCCATACAACTATCCTTGTCCAAAGTCTGAGGAGAAAATTTCTGGTCTTCCTCAAAGAAACCGAAATCAGAAAAATATTTGTGCTGGGGAATAAAAGAGGAAGGAATTCCAATGTAACTTTTATTTCAGGGTTCATAATAAAAGTTAAGGAGTTGTCTAAACTTGTACAGAAATATGAACAAATAATTTGCAAATTGATAAATCAATTTAGAATATTCTTGAATAGAATGAATAAGACATGCAATAATACCAAGAAAAGAAATAAAAACCTGAAAAACAATTTATTATAAACTGTACATTGTGATATATTAGTAATTATTATTGTTTCTCTTGTGTAATTTGAACTTAATTAGCAGAAATTATTCATAGTTTTCTTCTGTAAGTTTAGTTATCAATATTTTATCTTATATTTTCAAGCTCACTTTACAGAGCCATGTTTATCTCAGGCACATTTATTTATTAATGTACAAAAGAATATCAGTAGCATAAGAAACAAATGTATATATTTATCTTTATTAAAAGCAAGGGAAAACAACATAAAATAATAGAGAAGTGCTTCGAAATTAGTAAAATGCATAATCATTGTTTTCTACTCAATTATCCCTAAAACTCATTTCCTTTTTTTATTAATATAGTAATTTCAAATGAGAAATGGACTTTAGAGATTAGTTCATTCAATAATATAGGTGTCAGGTCTGCCACATCCTGTTTTCTCCTGGTGAGAAAACTGTTCTTTTCAAATAATCATCCTGATTTCTTTATGGGAGCATGGAAGAAAGACTCCTTTACTCCCTCCAGTGCAGCTCTGTACAGGTAAATGACTAATGTCAAAGGTAGTCTGTGTGAAAGTCAGTTGTCTTTAAAGACAGAGATGTTCCCATCTTTTGCCTTCCTCTACTTTATTTCTCCCATATTGGTTTCTTCCTGTGTTTGAAATTTGGTTGTAAATACGTGACCTTGCCAGTCATTGTGGTACTGGCTGTAATCCCAGCACTTGGGAGGCTGAGGCAGGAGATCACCATGAGTTCAATGCCAGACCGGGCTATATAGTAAGATCAAGGTCAGTCTGAACTACACAGTGAGACTCTGTTTCAAAAAAAACAAGAAAGAAACACCTGACTGTGTGGATAATGGTCACATTCTAAAAAAGACTTCACCAGAAATCTAGGAGACAACATGTAAAAATTACATTATTGATTAATTTTCACCCATTTGAGAGAAAACTAAAATGTGTGTACATCAAACTTATTTTTGAATTATTGAAATTCATTCTTACCAGACATGACTTTTTGAATTGATGTTTCCTTATATTATTTTCAACTCCATGGGTTATTCTACATTTATTTCTTTTATTTATTTAATACTCTGTTAATATACATTTGTAGCATATAATTTCATTCATTTTGGGATATATATATATACATATATATCATATTTGATCAGCTTTCAGGTTATAGACTTTTCATGAAAACATCTTGCTACCTGAAAAAAATCACTGTATTTTTGTGAAATACCAATTTAGGACATGGTGATGATTGAGTGGTATTTATTTTATATTAAATAAAAAGAATTAAAATAATTTCAGAAGCCTCTAAAATGTTTACTATATCTATTGGTGCTCCCTTTCTCCCTTCCATCCTTCCTCCATAACTTGATGGAATTATTATTATTAATTACTCACATAATGTAACATTTAATTTCTGTTATGAAATTGTAATTTAAAAGATTACTTTACCCTATTGAATGGAGTTAATGTTCCTTACAATTATTTTTAGGTCGCATGTCTGCATATTCCTCTATGAATGATTCTGGAGTTCCACTTTGTGTCTAAATATGATACATTCCAGTAGTTTTGTCTCTGTAAGTGCTTAAGTATACTTTTACACACTTGATAATTCCTAATATATGGCTGAATGAATACTTTGCTAATCATAAAATTATTAAGGTACATTTACTTTCTTCAAACTATTATTTAATTAAAATATATGAATTCAGTGTAATTTTCTAATAGTACAGAATTTTTTCTAAGTAGATTATGTATCCACTTCACATGATACTTGTTAGTGATGATAATTTACCTTAAAAATCTTCTGTGATAAAATCTGACCATTCATAAATCATTTATTTTAGGGACATTAATATATCTTCATTAAAATATAATTATACGATATATATAATTTTTGTTGATGCATATGCATATGTGCATATATATGCACACGTTTTATTTCCATTTGCATCTTTCTGCTTTGCAACTAACAAGTGAGTGTAGTTCAGTCCTTTTTTTGCAATAATGATCTTCCCTATTCTTTTTGCATATTCTCTTTAGTTGTCTTGATTTGTTTTCAATGTGAAAGTGAGGCCTCAACCTTACAAATTGCTTTGGCTGACAAAATAAGTAATGTGTGCTACTTTCAAATATGAAAAAAAAAATTTTTTTCTAAAATTCCACCTGCAGTTTGTTACTTTTGCTTCTTTGAAAATCAGGGCATAATTCATTCTCCTTTGTTCCCGTCTGGGCATAAAATTGACGGGGACCCTCTTCTAACCCAACATGGACACATACCACAAATAAGGAACAAACTGCTGTTTAGATTTTTTAATTACCAGTCATATTTGCACTTTGTGTCTTACTGCAGCGTAATCTACCTTTTCCTGAGCCCCTTTACAGGATAATTTATTTTTCTCTTATCATCCATATAGTTTCTTTCTTCAATTTTAATTATTTTTATTAACATGTAAGTTCCGTTCTATAAATTATCTTTTTCTCTTGTCAAGTAAAGTTTACTTGAAATACATTCTGTATGTTTAAACCTTTTTCTTACCCTTCCTCTTTGTATTTTTCTACTTTTTAAAAATTTTTTTCTATGTTCCATTCATTAATTTAATTTCATTCATTTTTGTTAGTAAAATATCTTCATTTAGAGATTTCTAATTGTTTCTGCTTTCATTTTCTGTTTGTCTTATTGGGAATTTGTGGGTGCTGGACAAACACTCTGCCACTAAGTTACATTCCTAGTTCATGCATGTATGTATGTATGTTTGTATGTGTGTGTTTGTTTGCATGCACATATGTATGTTTGTATGTGTATGTGTGTATGCATGCATGCATGCATGTATGCCTGTACATTGTGTATATGTATGTTTGTATGTAAGTATGCGTGTACATATGCATGCTTGTTTGTATGAATGTGTAGTGTTTGATTGATTGTGTCAACTTGAGACATTTAGAAGATTAACTAAACTGGTTTAGCAATTCTACACCCTAGCAATTCTATCACCTGGAAGGTATAATAGGGAAGGAAGGGCAAATAAATTCCATTCTTTGGAGGAGCTCCAGTCTTTGCCTTCGACTTGGACATTGTTGTCTCCTATGTTCCAGTGTACTCTTCAGCTTTCCAGCATAGATGCTTCAGCCTTCCAGCATAGAACTTTTGGCTCTCTGTCACATACCCATCAACCTGCATGGGACACTGCGGTGAACTCCAGACCTTAGACTTAATCCTTCAGCCTCTGGTGTGCAGACACCCTCTGCATACTTCCTCATCTGACTCTGTGGCTGACCATCGTAAGCCAACCTTGTAATTATTTATACATTCATGTATCTCCTGTTATATCTGTTTTCTCTAGTGAAACCCTGGCTAATACAGTATGTTTGTATGTATATATGTATTTGTGAGACAGGGTCTCACTAAGCTGCCCAGGCTAGGCTGGAATCAACCATCCTTCTACTCCAGCTTGCAAATAGCTAAGATTATAAATTCACCACCATGCTCAGCTCATTCTGTTTATTAGAAAAAAATTTTTTTGTAATCCTGCCTAAGATAAAATTTATTTTTTTCAAAGTCTGTTTAGTTTTGTTCTGTTGATGAGGTTCATTCAAGACTAAATATTTTTTATTGTTGTTTTTTAATTTGTTGGCATTCTTTCAAGGGTTTAGTTTTGTTGTTGTTGTTTTCTTATTTTTGTTTTTGTTTTTGGGGGGGGGCATGGGGCTACCAGAAATTGAATTCAGGGCCTTGCACTTACCAGGCAGACACTGTGCCACTGAGCTACATCCCAGCCCATGGGTTTACTTTTACTATGAATGTTTTCACATGTTTTTAAATGTGTGATGCTTGTTAGTCAGGGTTTGCTCAATTTATTGAATTCTGTTGAGTGAATGGAAGAGGTGAGACTCTATGGATGTGACTGGTGCCCTGAAGCATTTTCCTTATTCTTCAGCGCTCTCACAGACTGCTCAGCCAATTCATACTCTAGCTTTCCGCACACTAACTCTAGTGAGTGCCAGAAGTTATCCACCCTTCCACTCAGTCTGGGCTTACACATCCCTTAAAATATTCCTCCTACTTTTAATTGGAACTATTTCCCTTGATATTTCATCTCTAACTCATCTAAACCTGTGTCTATTACTGACAGACACTTCTGATCGCTGATGACATTATTTCTATCCTATTATGGGTACAGTCTGTTGTCTATACTGTTACTTAAGCTTCTCATAGGATTTGGGGGTTTGTGTGGTTAGTGACTGGGCTTTGGCTAGAATATTTTTCCTAAGCCCTAGATTCTTTTTCTGAATCAAAGTGCAGTTTATGTGGAAATGAGACTTTTTTTTTATTTTGAAGAGGATGAAACAAATACAAAATAAAACAGAATGTTCAATCAAAACAAGACAAGAACGTGATACAAGGCTTCAAAACAAAACAAAAATAAACCAACAATGGTTAGCATATTGCCCCTTGCTATCTTCAAAATAACTTCCCATACCATCAGGCATAATAAAATCAAATACAACAGAACAGAATAAAACCAATCAAAAGAAAACAATGAAAGCAATACAGGACTTCAAAACAAGGCAGTTGAAATACCACAGAGGCTACCATAATGTATCTTGTTATCTTCAAAGTAGCTGTTATATCATCAGACATAATAAAAATAAACAAAACAAAATAGAATAGTCAATCAAAACAAAACAATGAACATGATACAAGACCTCATAACAAGGTGAAAGGAAATCAATAATGGCTACCATAATGCCTCTTGTCATCTTCAAAATAACTGCTCATGCCCTCAGGTATAATACAATCAAATAAAACAGAATAGAATACAACAAATCAAAAGAAAACAATGAAAGCAATACAGGACTTCAAAAAAGACTGCAGGAATACAACAGAGGCTACCATGATGCATCTTATCTTCAAAGTAGCTGCTTAGACCTTCACACATAACAAAATCAAACAAAACAAAATAGAATAAAATCAATCAAAAGAAAACAAGTAAAGCAATAAAGACTTTGGAGCAAGATCATAGGAAATCAATAATGACTGCTGTAATCCATTTTGTTATTTTTGCAATAGCTGTTCATGCCATCAAATACAATAAAATCAAGCATAACTAAACAATAAAATCAAGCTAAACAGAACCATGAGAACAATACAGGGCTTCAAAACAGAATTATAGATTAACAATGGCCATTGCCTTCCCCCTGGAGACATCTCCTCCCCTTTCACCTTCACAACCTCTATTTTGTATTTTGGATCCCACTAATTTCCCCAGTTTCTTATACTAGGGAGACAATACAATGTTCACCCATGTGACTCTGAACCTTTTCAC
>RJWT010012322.1:0-22547 GCA_004365215.1 Cuniculus paca
ACTCCATATTTACCATATTGCATACCGTTATCCTTCCTATACATGCTCAGACTGTCAACCCCATGCCTGTAAATTCAGCCTAACAATACAATCCTTCAGGTGCTTTTTGTACCTCAATTGCTATTAGCTCAGGTTGACCTTCAAACCAGCTGGTGGCTTATGGGGTGAGAGGGTTTGGTGATTTTCAGTCTGCATGCTTGTAGGCTTACCGGAGACTGACTTTTTTTCTCTTCCTGAGTCCCACACGGTCTGCGCAGCTTATCAGAAAGGCTGGCTAGTTGGATCTTTGATCGACTCTTCCCAGTACCAGCATGGCTGATTCTCAGGAGTTTCTGGCTTTTCCTTGTCTTCCTGGGTTCTGCACGATCTGCACAGCTTACCAGGAAGGCTGGCTAGTTGGATCCTTCGCAAGGGCTTTAACATAGGTGGTATTTCTAGCCCCAGCATTCTTATGTTTTAAACAAAGTAACAATTTTTCAAACTTTGTTTTTGCTTCTTAGGTTATTGAATTAGTTCAGAAATATGGACCAAAAAGGTGGTCTTTAATTGCAAAACATTTAAAAGGAAGAATAGGCAAGCAGTGTAGAGAAAGATGGCATAATCATCTGAATCCTGAAGTAAAGAAATCTTCCTGGACAGAAGAAGAAGACAGGATCATCTATGAAGCACATAAGCGGTTGGGAAATCGTTGGGCAGAAATTGCCAAACTACTTCCTGGAAGGTGCTTATATAAATGTATATACACTTTTTGTATTTAATCATGATCTTTATTACCTTACTATTAAATGTATTTGTAAGCACCCATGACTTTTATTTATAATTAAAATTTAGACTGCATGATTCAAGGATCTGTTTGAAATATCTGTAATAAATTCTGTGGTAAGGAACATAATTACTTTTTAAGTGAAGTATAGCAATAATTTGTGCAATACAATGATTATATAATGTTTAGATTATGTAAACATTTAATATACACCCCAAATTATGTTTGCATATCATTGTCAGTTAGTAGATCCTCTGTACAAATTGAATGTGCATCAGAGGTTTCTTTCTTTTGGATTACTGTGCATAAAGCCAGGGAATTACAAATACATTGGTTGAAATAAAGTGGACTGGGAATAAGTATCTTGCAATTTTGAGTAAAATAAAAATAAATTATACAATTAAATACATACTTTAAGTACAATACATACAAATTATACAAATATTTTAGGAACACACTCATTAAAATGTTTCCCTTTAATGTAGTTTTTACATTAAGAAACACAGTATTCCCAGCCCATACTGCTATGAAAGTGTGTTAGGAAGATTCAGTTCTTAATTATGGTATGGTTTAAAAATCATAACTAAAATACTGCATTTCCCTCAGGCAGTAATGTGCTGTATATACTCTATATTGCACTGGTTCAAATATTTTCTGATAATTTATCACAGTCGACCAACCTTGGGAATTCCATTCCTCACTCAGAAGATATACACTTAATTTTTTATTGTGTTTATATAATAATTTGTAGTATGTAATTTGCTTGTACATTTTTTTGTGTGGTCCTAGGGATTTAACCCTGGACCTTTGCACTGAGCTACATCTACAGTTATACTCCCATTTTTGATTTATTTTTTGAGACAAGGTCTTACTGTGTAGTTCAGGCTGGCCTTCAACTCTCTGTAGCCAAGCTGGCCTTGAACTCTTGGCAGTTCTCCTGCCTCAGATTCCCAAGTGCTAGGATTACAGATGTGTACCACCATGCTGAGCTACAGCCTTTTTTATATATATTTTATTTTGAGACAAGGTTTCAGCTATGTCACTAAGTTACTGAGGCTGGGTTGAACTTTCAATCCTTCAGCCTCACCCTCTCAAAGTGCTGGGATTATAAACATTTGCCACACATCAAGCTACATGTACTCCTCATCTTTATATACTTGGGGAATATGCAGAGTAAACATTACTGTTTTTTATAGATGAAGAAATTAAGGCATGGAGTTAAATTTTTACAAACACCAGACTAGGAACTTGGCAAGAACTGAACTTAGTACATCAGCATGAAGTGGATTTTCAGTGAAATGTGTATTTTATGTAGGGTGGGATTTAAACTGCAAATAGCTATACACTAAAGATTTACATTTTTATAAAGGAAGCCTTAGGTTAAAAAAAAGGCAAATGAACTTTCTATAAATACTTTGTTCTAATAAGTGAAAAAGAAATTGAGATTCTGTAACTTGTTTTTTCCTTTTCATAGTCGTATTTGTTCCTCGCTTAAGGCCTTTGCCCTTTTCATACTATGTGTTTGGAGTGCTCTGTTTTTCTGTTCTTGTGTGGGTGGGTCATTCTTGTCATTTAGGTCTTAACTTCACTGTCATCTCATAGAGGGCTTCCTGACTGTCTAACCAGAACTACCCTGCTTACCCACTTTTCTCACTCTGCTTTAGTTATCTACATTGCACTAATTTTTTTATTTCTTTGTATTTTTTGTTGTTGTTGTTCGTTCTTCCCTGCTGCCAGACCTGCAGACAGATTAAGCACCAAGAAAGTAAGGACCTTCTTCATCTTACTCCCCACAGCGTCTGTGGTGCCTAACTTAGGGTTTATCTTGAGAGTTTTTAAAGTATCTGATTTCATCAGTTGTAAAATTTGTTTTAAGCACTTTGTGCAAGTTACACAATATTAAAATGTGTGAATTCCTCTTTTCATTTTTAAATTATACACTTTCGTTTCTCAGGACTGATAATTCCATCAAAAATCATTGGAATTCTACTATGCGAAGAAAAGTGGAACAGGAGGGCTACTTACAAGATGGAATAAAATCAGAACGATCTTCATCAAAACTTCAACATAAACCTTGTGCGACTATGGACCATTTGCAAACCCAGAATCAGTTTTACATACCTGTTCAGGCACATATTTTTAATACCTTTATTATTTTAAAAATCTCTTTAGTTGCTAGATGGAAAAATGGTTTTTTAATAAGACAATAAAACATTAAGGGGATAGGTAATAGACATTTACAGACTAAAAAAAAATGCTAAAACTTTCACAAATATTTTGGGAACAGAGTCACTAAAATACTTCCTTTTAATGTTAGTGTTTTTTATGTTTAGAATTACGGTATATTTATGTGTCCTTATTCTTTCCATCTTCATTTATAAGTCAGTTAATCATCTGTGTTTCACCTCTATTATAGTTTCCATTTTTAAAGTGTTCTGTGAAACTATAGGTATATAACTCCTAGGTGTGTAAAAAATGGATCAAAGGAGAAAAGAGTGAAAAATCATTCCAGCCATCATTTGGGGGATATAGCAATAATTCCTTTTGATGTCTTTTAGCTTTGCTTTTGCTCCTAATCACTTGGGTAATTTCAGTCTTCTTTTAAACAGCCATTAGAGATTTCAGAAACTCAAATGAGGCAAACCATTTTGATCTTTGTAATTTATTTTCCTACCTGCAAGAAATTAGGAGTCTTCATAATGTTTATCTTTTCTTGTGTACCTGTCTATTATGCCATTTTTTTATGATGAGCAGTTCTTGGTTCATTTCGTATAAAATGTAAAGATTAAGTTAGGACTAAATTATGTCTCCCAAAGATAAAATTGGGCTGGGTGTTAAAAATCTGTGCTATGTATCAAGTTTGATTTTATTCTACATTTTATGAATGTTCACAAGTTTTTAAAATTTTATTTTATTTTTATTTTGTCTTTTTGAGACAGGGTTTCACTATGCAGTTCAGGCTGATCTTGAACTTACCTTGTAGCCTAGGCTGGCCTCAAACTTGTAGCAGTCCTCCTGAGTGCTGGAATTACAGGCATGCGTCACAATGCATGGCTGTTCATATGTTTTTTAGACATACTTTTAAAAGAGCCACTCAAAAATAGTGACTTTTTTTGGGGTGTGGTTGTGCATACCTGTAACCCAGCACTTGGGAAGCTGAGGGAGAAGGATCACTGAGTTGAGGCCAACCTGGGCTACATAAGCAACTTCAATGCCAGCCTGCACTATATAGTGAGACGCTGTCTCAAAATCTAAAACAAAAAAATAGTGACAGTTTAATTTACATATAGGGAAGCATGAAGGTAGCATAAGTATCTGTTGATGCTTAAGATTTTATTGTCTGTTTCATTACATTTGTTCTTTAGGGTCCTGTTTCAGCAGCATAAACTGAAGCATTCTGCTTCTTTTTAGAAAGGTTATCAATTAAATTTATTTTTTAACCTACAGAAAAATAATTTTAAAATTTCCTTGAGGCCAAGGGAGTGCCTAACAGTCTCAATCAAAATATATTTCAAAGATAAGGATATTTCTTATACTTTAAGAATTGATTCCTTTTCAATAATTTAAAAACTATTCATTCATAGTTCAATTAATTTAAACTAAAAATAATTTTAATTTTATAAAGTGTGACTTAAAGAATAAGTTAGATTGATTTGAAGTACTATCACAGATTTTCATTAAAAATTTAAGATAAATTTTGAGTTATTGAACTGATACTGAGTCCTGTAAAAGGTATATTCTGTTAGAAGTTATATGTAATGATTTTGCATTAAATAATGATTTCTGTAGGCCATTATAGAAAGTAGACAATTTCATACTTATTTCATTTAAAGATTTTTAAAAATACCTTTTCTTTTTACCACTGCTCACGCAATTCACATGCAACTTCACAGTTCTTATCACAGATGTTTTAGAAATAAAGCAGAATGCTAGTTAGCTTATTGTTAAGAGTATCTGTTATGTGGGGTATCTAGTACTTGAGTGATTCTAATTGTTTTTTCCAAAATGAGTGATAGAGGAAGTGCATGTTATCCTGTCATACTCAGATTGGCATGGAGTGGTAGTAGGGTTTAAAGATACAAACTTGCTTTAGTCGCTATCTTGTAAGAGCTTCATATGCATTAGTACTGTCTTGTGCCAGATAGGAACACAATTATGTGGTCTTCTCCAGGAGAGAGAGCAACCCTTATACACTAGATTTTTAATATTTGATGGATAATGTTGATAACAGACTGACTGACAAAACTAGGCTAAGTCATTTTATTTCATTCAATAGAAATTGAGGTTTTTTTCCTAAAAGTTATGACTTTATTAATAAATGCTAGGAATATTTAGTAGATAAGAAATGATTTATAAGTATGAATTTTCAGAATTACTAGAGATACTTTAAGTTGTAATTGTGACATCACAATTTTTGTAATTTGTCTTAGATTTTTAAAATTTGGATAGTGTTAGTGTGTAATAGTAATGCTTTAATTACTGTCCTTTGTAGATCCCTGGTTATCAGTATGTATCACCTGAAGGCAATTGTGTAGAGCATATTCAGACTTCTGCATTTATTCAGGTAACTTTTATTTATAGTATATGACAAAGGGAATGCTTTCAAACATTTTTTAAAGTCAAGTAGTACACTTTTTCTTTTCCTCATGTACTAAACAGTGTAAAGTTTTATTTACTTTGAATATTGTAAATTAAAGGAAAAAGTAAGTGGGTTTAAAAGATGTAAAATGTATAATTATAAGGTAATTGACAACACCAATTTGGTAATATTTTCCATTCATCCATTAAAAATTTGCTAAATTGGATGAAATGTGTATATTACAATTCAGTAAAACTTAACATATTTCAGACATAAATTTTTTACTTGATATAGATAATACAATATGTTTTTAATGCATTTAAGTGTTGCATCTTTTCTGCTAAATTGAAAATATTTTATAGTACATCTTTAGGTACTAGGGGAATTGTGATATATTGAATATTAGGATATAGTAATAATAAGCTTCATTAAGGAAAATACATTTTAGGTTGCATAGAAAATAATTAGAATACTAATAATAAAACAATGTATAAGTAGCCAATTTTTCTCTTTTATTTAACTTACTGTAGCAACCTTTTGTTGATGAAGATCCTGATAAGGAAAAGAAAATAAAGGAACTTGAGTTACTTCTTATGTCAGCTGAGAATGAAGTTAGAAGAAAGCGACTTCCATCTGTAAGAAATAAGATTGTGTAGAGTTTATTGATAGAATCCTTCTTATATATGCTTTTATACTTTTCATCAGCTAGAGAGCATATTGAATGTGATTTCACATTTTAAGATGGAGTAAAAATAGTTTTTTAAAATTTTTCAATTTGGAGGTTGCCTGATTTTGATATGCATTTCTTTTAGCATATTTTACAATGTTTTTTGTATTAGAATACTTCCGTTGTTTAGAGTACTTCTTGAGTCATAAATGTCAAGCAGATACAGGGTGAAATCTTTGATATATATATGAAAATTATGTGTGGTTTAGATTAGGTTTGGTTTTCAGACATTCCACATAATTTGGCATAACAGAAAAATAAAGCTTGAAAAATGAGAAATGTAATAGATGTAGAGATTATTTGTTGTGGTACTGGGGATTGAACTGGGGGCCCTCCCACTGAATTACATCCCCAATCCATTTTTTTTTTTTTGGGACAGGGTCCTGCTAAGTTGCACAGGATGAGCTCAGACTTGAGATCCTACTGCCTCAGCCTCCCAGAGTGGTAGAATTACTGGCACAGGCCATCACATCTGGCACAAAGCGAGATTCATGAGCTCCAAGATTATTTTTATTCTCTTTGAAAGTTTTTTCTTATTTACCATATTTAGAAATGAATTTAGTAAATTTGGAAAAAGTAATATTAATATTACATACAAAGGGAGTATTTAGATTTTTATGCTCACTAAAGAAATTCTTCAAAAGAAGAAATTTTATATGAATGTTGAGTTTTGGTTACCAGGTATGAAAACTGTCTGAGATTCAGTTAACGAGAATAAGTAGGAGTATTAGGATGAATAATAATCATTCTAGTAGAATTTTTAAAAAATATTTATACTTAAAGGACAGTTTAGAAATTTTTTTTCAGTTTTGAAATTTTTAAGTGATACTTTGAGCTTTTTCATATTTAGAAAGGTTTTTCTTGGTTTGGAGCTGAATGAGTGAGTGGGCAATACATGAGAGTGACTGGGAACTCAGACAACATCAACAAGATATAATAGCCTGAGATCTTAAAATAGTATTATGAGGCAACTGGTGATGTCTTTGTATTACTTAAGAGGATATTTAAAATGACATTTGTTAATTGTAACAGGTGAGATATATACTATAAGATAGCAATTTTTGTTTTGAAATTGCAAAAACCATTAACAATAGGAAGATCTGAAGTATATTTGTCTTATTTAATTTTGGTCAAGAAGTGACAAATAGTTATGGTTGCAGAGTCCACATTCATAGATAGTTATATCATGTTTAAATAGTTTTTGCTTTTTTAAATGGAAGTCTTAATTTAACAAGAAAAACATAACTAGTTAATTAGTATTTTGTATTAAAAAAGGGAATGTTACTAATTTTTTAGAATTTGCTATCTAAGATTCACTCTTTTAAAGATCTGGTTGAATAAAGATATTTTGAATTTTAGAGGAAAGTTGCTGCAGCTAGTATAGATTCCATACATATATATTTATTCTTTTTAAAATTTATATGATAGTAATGACCATCATTTTACTGCAGATTCATTATATTTTCTTGTGGCTGTTTTATATGTATTCCTGACAATCTTTATATGAATTCTGTGAACTACATAAAATTTTGCAAGAGATTCAGGCTTAGTT
Organism: Cuniculus paca; assembly: GCA_004365215.1. Taxonomy (NCBI): domain Eukaryota; kingdom Metazoa; phylum Chordata; class Mammalia; order Rodentia; family Cuniculidae; genus Cuniculus; species Cuniculus paca. The sequence continues at coordinate 7,622 of RJWT010012322.1, forward strand.
CTATATGGTTGTGACCCTATGGCTTTTCTGTTGGATCCAGTGACCTTCCTTTTTATCTTTTGGATCTTTTTCTCACATGAAAATTCATTTGAAAGGCATATGATTTAAAAGCTATCTCCTGAAAATGATTAATTCAGAAAGTAATTCTGCTAATGAAATAAGATTGTTTTAATTTTATTTTTAGGGATCTTTAAAACAGGTATCTTGTTTTATAATTTTTTTTACCTTATTTAATTTGAAACTTCACATTTTGCTATTGTGAATCATTAAAACATTTTAGCATTTTATTTTAATAGGAATGGAAATCATTTTTGAGTGCTTCCTATGGAATATACAATGTGCTCTCTAAAATATGATAGCTAGTAGGCACATTTAATTTAAAATAAAATTTAAAATTCACTGTTTTCAGTTGTACTAGCCACATTTTGCTATTCGTGGCTACTGGCTCTTGTCTTGGTTACTTTTCTCTCATTGTTGAGACAAAATACCTGACACCCAAAACGAAAGAAGAAAAGGTTTATTTCTTAACAGTTTTGGAGGTTTTAGTCCATAGTTAGCTGGCTCCAAGGTAGGGGGGTGTGGCTGAGGGGCAGCCGTTCATGGCAGGCTACAAGCAACAAGAGTTCAAAAGCAAAAGAGGAGGGGAAAATATGCCTTCTTCCCTCCCTTATATTGTTTGCTGGCTCCACCCCTGGGCGGTTGCAGCACTCACATCACCAATCCCAGCACTAGACAGTGAACCAATCACAAATGCTAGATTCAGCCACCTCCAAGACTGCATGAGGCTTGGGGCCACCTGGACACAAACCGTAACAGCTTTCATACTGAGTAGCTGCAGATATAGAACATTTCCATCATCTCAAGAAGTTCTGTTGAACCGTATTATACATTTTACATGTTATTTTTTCATTCATGACTCTTTAAGGTCTCTTATTTTTTATTGTAAGATAACAAGCTAGGCTCACAAGATAAGTAAATTGCCCAGTGAACATTGCTAAAGATAAAAATGACAGGATTTACTATACATTGGGAACATAAAAGAAACAGGATATAGTGTAATAAAATAAGCCAAAATGTTTTATGGAAGCACACAGAAGAGGTGCCTAATTTAGATTTATGCAGTCAGGGATGGATTCCTAGAAGAAATATTATTTGAACTTAGTTATGAAAGGCAGCATGATTATATATTAGTAAGATTATATATTAATAAGATGAATAAGGACATTATTATAAATGGAGCAGAGAAAATGTATTACTGTATGGAGTGCTTTCCAATATTAGAACTGTATCTTAAATGAAGAATAGGAGTTTCCTTGGTCAGTAAATTAGGAAACATTTTAGATCAAGGGAGCAGCAGTACTTGCAAAGGAGCTCCAGAGTAATAGAGCATTATTCATTAGAGAAGTGCAAGTACTGTAACTAAGTATTCCCTGGGAGCAGGGATTGTGAATGGAAGTGTTGTGCTTTGTTATTTGCTTGTTTTAACGCACAATGATTTTTAAAACTTTTTTATTTGTTGTTAGTGCATTTTTTTGATAATACATTTTGTGAATAAAATTTAATTAGAAAAAAGAAATATAGTCAACATGTGGCATTCAATTGAAACACATACCAACTTTGAGGAAAAACAGTATATTTGCTACTATATTTTTAGCTGAAATATTAAGTAACTTGTTCTAGAAAAAACTTTCACTTAAAATCTGAATTTGTACCTCCATTGAGAATGACAAATATTCAAATTTCTTTTGTACTTTTAGCAACTTGGAAACTTAGCTGCCTGGTCGGGTGGTTTTCTTATGGATGATAGCATGTCTAATACTCTAAATAGCCTCGAGGATCAAGCTACTGAGTTTTATGGTGTGGATGAAAATCAAACTGTGTCTGCCCAGCAGAATTCACCCACAAAGTTCCTGGCTGTAGAGGCAAATGCTGTGCTGTCTTCTCTACAGACCATCCCAGAATTTGCAGAGACCCTAGAACTTATCGAATCTGTAAGTTTGAGATTGTGAAGTTGTCAAAAGCTTGATTTTAGTTACATGACTTTATGTTCAGAAATGTAATTTAGAGGACATTGATCAATTTTATGTCAAGCATTACTTTGAATACCATGCAATTGCTTCTGGACAAAAAGAAGAACAAGTTTTCATTTTTTCTCAAGTGTTTGCCTTATAAAAAGTGTTTATAATGAAAAACAGTTCTTTTTTGTCTTTTTGAGACAGAGTCTTGCTATGCAGTTCAGGCTGGCCTTGAGCTCACTTTGTAACCTAGTCTGATCTTGAACTCGCAGTGATCCTCCTGAGTCCTGGGATTACAGGCATGTGCCATCACGCCTAGCTAGAACAGTTCATTTTTATTAAAGTTGTACAAGTGCATCAGAGAACGTTGGAAACTAGTGAAAACCGTAAAGAAGAAAATTAAAGTCCCCCTATACTCAAGAGTTAATAATTTGAAGTATTCCTTTCAGTCTGTATTGTATATGTAGAAAACATAAATGTTTCTTTTAAACCCAAAAATATGTCTGTAGATTTAATTTGTCTTCAACTTGTATCATGAGCATATCCTTGTTTTAAGAATGGTTTTTAAACTTGAATTTTAATGACTTTATAGTATTCCATTCATATGAATGTAAATAAAGTTACTTATTGAACATACTCTTACTATGAACAGTTGGTGGTATCTAAATTTTCAGTGTTACTGATAACAAAAGGTATTATATAAAACTTTGGGCAAAATCATGATTATATCCCTAGGTTAAATTGAGTTTCTGAGTCAATGTATATCACCATTTTTAACATGTTCTATACATAATACCAAAATATTCTGTAGCATTTGATAGTGTTTTCCTGATGTGAACTGAATATGAAATTTTGATGAATTGTACTTTTTGATAGCTTAAAATAATTTATTTTTTATATAAAATACATTGACAGTTTCAGCTACTGAGTTGGGTGAAATAATATTTTGGAAAGTTCTAAATTAGAATTCTAAGAAAAACATGATTTATTGCTCTCAGATGGTCTTGCTTAAAAGATGTCTAGGAAAAGCTATTTCTACCTACAATGAGTGTTAAATAACTCAATGGAAATCATCATCCTTTGGTCAGGATCAGATTTTACTAGTTACAGTATTAACTTTAGTTAATTTAATTTATTACAGGATCCTGTAGCATGGAGTGATGTTGCCAGTTTTGATCTTTCTGATGCTGCTGCTTCTCCTGTCAAGTCCACCCCAGTTAAACTAATGCGAATTCAACACAATGAAGGAGCCATGGAATGTCAATTTAGTCTTGTACTTGAAGGGAAGAAAAACAGTTGTAACGATGGAAACAGTGATGCCGTTCCTGTAACATCCCCAAATATAGCCAAGTTTAGCACTCCACCAACCATCCTCAGAAAGAAGAGAAAAATGCGAGTGAATCAGTCTCCAGGTACCGAACTTGGTGAAGGCTCATTCATTGATGGCGTTAATACAGCATTAAAACACACACCAGTGAAAACACTACCATTTTCTCCTTCACAGGTATAATTTTTTATATATGTTTTCCAACGTTGATGACCTAGGTTAAATTAAATTAAATCTCTAGTATCCTTAGTAGCAGTTGGTTAAAAAGCAATTTAGGAAAGATGAAATAGGCTTGGGCGCACTAACAGTTTTCCCTTTGTGGAGTCTTATGTGCTAGTGATTTTTATTGAAGTGTTAATTCTAAGGTCAAAAGTGACTGAAAACTTATATCGTGTGGCAGAGTTTGGAATTTATTGTGCAAAGGAGCATTGGATTGTTAATCATAAAGTAAAGTAGGAGTTGATAGATGCAGGTAAAGTTAGAATTCACTCCAGTTATAAGTAGCAGCCTGGAACCAATTTCTACTGCATACCACTGCTTCTAATCTGTTAGCTACAAAAATAAATTTGCAATTGTATATAAATTGAAACACTGGTAGGCATGGTGGCGCATGCCTGTAATCCCAGCACTTGGGAGGCTAAGGCAGGAGAATTGCTGCGAGTTCTAGACGAGCCTGGACTACAAAGTGAGTTCAAGACCAGCCTGAACTGTATAGTGAGACCCTGTCTCAAAAACAAAAAAATCAAGACTCAGTGTAGACACTGTGTAATTTAAAAACAGAATCTGCTATCAGTTTTGTCTGTTCAGAGATTTTCTGTGCTGTGTTTTAGGTAGGCAAATTTAGGGAGCTTTGCCAGAACAAAGCATTATTATTATTGTTGTTTCTTGGATTTTTTTGTTTGTTTGTTTGTTGAGCTGGGTTCTTGCTCTGTTGCCCAGGCTGGCTTTAACCTCTTGGGCTCATGATCCTCCTGTCATCAGTGGGATCTGAGAGGGTTCTCCCAAAGAGGAGATGGAGACTTCCATTCAGCCAGCTAAGTGTGTATACTCACTGACGTACATCATGGAAAATAACTCAGGATATGTCAGTGTGGGGCAGGGTTAGAAAGAGAATATAAGAAAAGCTTGAATAACTGGAGAAGCCTTCACTCTGATGCAGGTGTTCAGACTGGCCCCCTCACAAATGCATAAGGCCCCTTGAATCCACATGATTGTCATTGCTCATGATGGATGGTTTGTGAGGCTTTGATTTTCCTGGAACCCAGGTGATCATAGGATTAGGACAGTGCCTACAGACTTACTGGCATTGCTCTAGGGAGTCTGAAACTGGAAGTTATAAAAGGTAGTAATCCATGTCCCTGTAAATCCTAGATACTTTTATCTTGGTGTCCTCAGTTCTGAAAGGGAATGAAATTGCCTAGGTAAGTTTAAGATTATAAAACTAGTTTTGCCAACTTTTCCTAAATGACTGACATTTCTAAGTGCAGAGTTGAACAGAGATCTGACCTACAGTTTTAAGGTACTAAAGGATATAAGAAACTGAATTTCTTTGTTTTCTTTTTGCCTGTCTTTATTTCTTCTATCCTACCTCATTCGTGCCCTAGCCTCCCAAGTAGGTGAGATTACCATTGTGCCCAGCTTATCATTGTATTTTGAATTCATACTACTCATAGAAAAGGCCACTTAACACTAATTAATAATAGAGCTAAAAACATTTTTTTCAATTATACTCTTACACAGCACTACTATGTTGACTACAGTTAACATAGCAGCTATGGTTTATATAATCTCTACTTGAAAACACTATTTTGTTTTAAAACTTTTGTGCTGTTCTTTGTAATTTTGAACTTTTTAAAAAAAGTATTTCTTGAATGCCTGTTTTGTACTAAATACTGTCCTATGCGCTGCAAATCAGCAATGCACAAAAGACAAAAATTCCTGCCCTTATGAAGCTTACTGTCTGTGAAATAGAGTATAAATATAATATTGTTGATAATCTTTTCCTAAAGTGAATGAGGAAATAATTGAATGAATAGTCAGTTTGATATTTGTGTAGGGATTTTTGATGTTCTAAAAATGCTCTTAAACTCTCTTCTTTCTTTAGTTTTTCAATACATGTCCTGGAAGTCAACAACTTAATATAGAAAATCCTTCATTTACATCAACCCCTATTTGTGGGCAGAAAGTTCTTATTACAACTCCTCTTCAAAAAGAAACAACTCCCAAAGATCAAAAAGAAAATGTAGGGTAAGTAGGTAATTTAATAGTTGTGTTAGAGAAGATAGGGTTCATAATGTTAAGGGTAGTTTAGCTTTTTGTCCAACAAATGGAATGTGTCATAATCCCTAACCTTACAGGATAGAACATTTTTTAAAAAGTCAAAAGCCTCATGTTTTATCCCTTAGGAAACTGAAAAATGACTAATTATACTGTAAAACTTTGATTGCAAGCAAAACAACTTTTTTAGTAATTTTTTCTAAGTCTTTTTAAAAATATTTTAAGATGATTGATTGGATTAAGAATTATTTAGGCCACCACACTTTAAAGTAGCCCTAGAATGTTTAAATAAAGCATGTCCATATGCCAGAAAAATTTAATTATACTTTAGGTGGGCTTTGACTTGCTCATGTGAAAACAAATTGTGACTATCTTACAAATATGTAAATGATTGAATAGGTTTAGAACACCTACTATTAGAAGATCTATGTTGGGTACCACACCGAGAACTCCTACTCCTTTTAAGAATGCACTTGCTGCTCAGGAGAAAAAATATGGTCCTCTTAAAATTGTGGTATGTATGCTCTTTTATTTTTAAGAAGAATTTTCCTAATTTTAATAAAGCAAGGTTGACTTTTATCACTTTAATTTTTAATGTTTTTCTATTTGGTACATGTTTGCAGTACATAATGATTACATTACCTGTGGGGAGTTGGTGCATGTATATAACATATCTTAATATTTTTTCATCTGCTTTCTCTCTCCTTCCTCCTCTCTCCCACCATCTCTTGATTCCCTTTCCATTTGCAAAAGATTTATCTCCCTGTTTCCTATTTGTCTTTTATTTTGTTTTGTAATCATTTATACTTTTAGTTTCTCATAGAAGAAAAACCATGAGATATTTAAGCTTGTATGTCTGACTTATTTCAGTTAATATTAGGTGTCAAGGTACATCCATTTCCTACAATTTTTATTACTTTGATTTTTAGCATTTAAAAAAATGTTTACTGAAGGTGAAACAGTTTTATTTCTTTAAAATTTTTATTTTTGTTAATCTTTTTCTTGACAGTAAATAAACCTTTGCTTGGCTTATTCTGAGTTTTCATTTATATCATCTTAAGAAAGCAAAACAGTAGTTAGTGGAATCTTTTTCATAATACTAAAACCTATACTTTAGTAGTTTCAGTAGCAGTTACCTGCAGTAGGATAACATAATTATGATATTTTGATATATGTAAACACTTAATAGTATTTAGGAAGCTGATTGACCAGGGTACTCCCCTAAAGCTCAGTTTCATTTTCTATTCAAAGGAGATCATAAAACACCCCACATTTTTATTGTGAAGCTAAAAGAGATAATAGAAAGGAAGGGGCTTGTCCTGAGTTTCAAGTAGAACTATACACTTAGTTCTGCTAATCTTTTCTTTATTATTTTTTAATGGAGAGTGAACCCAGGGCCTCCTGTATGCAAGGTAAATGCTCTACTACCGAGCCACATCTCCAGCTATCATCATTATCATTATAGTAGGGGTTGCACTAGTTCATGAGTAACTAGGACTAGAACATGTTCTGATTATTTGTGCTTTTGTAAATATTGTTGCCTTTGAAACCTTAGAAAAGTCATAGGTATTATAGACAAATATAGATTTTTGGTGAGTTCATTAGAAATCAAATGTGATTTTAAAAATACTGATCTCTTCTAGGGTACTTGAGTTATGTTCTGTTTGGGGTAGATTCATTAATAAGGTAGTATTATTTTTTAAAATTATTTTACATTAAACTGACTAGTTAATTTAAGTATCTACAGAGAGTAGGAGAAAATTGTGCCAGTCATGGAAAAGTATAAAAGATAGGTTTTCTTTCTTTCAAATGTTTTTTGTTAGTATATATTTCAATACATAATAAATATATTCATCATGGGGTATTGATACATATACATATAATATAGATTTTCTATATATGGGGATAAAAAGGAATTGACTCACAACAACTTTTTGAAAACACTTTTTAAAAACAATTTAGTCCCAGCCTCTTGCCTTCTTGGAGGAAGATATTCGAGAAGTTTTAAAAGAAGAAACTGGAACAGACATATTCCTCAAAGAGGAAGATGAATGTAGTTATAAAAGCTGCAAACAAGAGGTAATTTCTTACTATTACTGTTAATAAAGTCTTTATGTCTAATAGATTCAGTTATAATGCTTTGTAATTATTCATTCTAGCATACTACTTCTGTGAAGAAAGTCAGAAAATCACTAATCTTAGATAATTGGGAAAAAGAAGAACCAGGCACCCAACTACTGACCGAAGACATTTCAGACATGCAGGTTGGTAGAGAATTAATGTATTTTTACTCATTGTGTATCTAGTTTATTAGAGACTCATAGAATTTTCTTTAGTAGTATTCTGCTGAATTCAGAGAAACTAAACTGTAAAGTGTACTTTGCTTCTTTGCTTTTAATACTTGAGTAACTTTTATATATGATGTCAAAAAATGATAGTTTACAAAACTAAATTTCAGTGTTTGTTTCATTTCCAAAATACTTAACTATTATTGCATTAGTGTATATTTCATTAGAGCTAAATGCATACCTGGAGGGAAATGAACAGAGCTTCCATTACCACTTACTGAGCAGTCCCTCTGTTTGCTTCCATTTTTGGTTTAGTTATTTCCCTCTTTCTTTTTTTTTTTTCCTTAGTCAGAAAATATATTTACAACATCCTTATTAGTGATACCACTATTGGAAATACATGACAATAGGTGCAACTTGACTCCTGAGAAACAAGATATAAATTCAACCAACAAAACATACACACTCACTAAAAAGAATCCAAACCCTAGCACTTCCAAAGTTGTTAAATTGGAAGAGAATATTCAGGTATGGATTTATAAATTTCTTTAGTGATTTTTGTTTATTCAGTGATCACTTTAGACATTCTTTTGTCTTAAATTTGAAACTGGCTATAATAGTAACTAAACATTCATCATTTTTTCACTCAAAGTAGGTTTTGGTTATATCAACTATACTACTGCAGTTGTAACCAAATTTGTAGTGCTTTCTTAAGTACTGTTTCTGTTTTAGACTATAGATTCCCAATTCTACTTCTGGCATCTCTTTTCCTATTAACAGATGTACATCCCTAGTTGCTATTCTGAAAGGGTAAATTGTTAGAAGCAGTTTCAGCATGATTTTGTTGTTGTAATGATTGCCAGTAAACTTTTTGACTCAGAAATTGTAAAATCCTTTTTTATATTGCTGCGTGGCCAATACACAGGTGTACATGAATGCTGGAAAAATTTTTACTGAGTTATCTTAAGAGTTAACCCCAGAGAATGTGAGAGCTAATTCAGGAGGAAGGTTTCTTCTTTATGCCCCAAGAACTGCCACAGAATATTCCTGTTAAGCATTCTTTTAAAACATTTCTGGCAATCAGATATGACCACCTCCCATCTGTCTTAAGCTATTGTTTTCAAAGAGCCATGTAACACATTCTTTTAATCCACTTAAAATGTTTTTGAGTTCCCAGTGTTTAATTCACATAAAATTGGAGGTAGGGTGGTGGAAGTTTATTACATAGAAAATTATATCTATAATGTTGTAATCTTTATTCTTTAAAAAGAGAAAACAAATCAAGCAAACTTGTCTTTGTTTAATAAATACATTTTCTAATTTACAAGTCATAAAACATTCTTGGTTCATTTTTTGACATTGTATCTTCTCTTTAACATTTTTTCCCTTTTGGTGGTGCTAGAGCTCAAACAGGGTCTTGTTGCATGCTAAGTAATTCCTCTGTCACTGAGCTCCATGCCCAGCCCCTCTCTCCTTAAAACTTTTTCAAAATTTTGAAGCAGTAGAGACTTAATTTGATTTGGGAAGAGTTGTTGTGAACAAAACTTTTACCCCGTGTCCAGAGGGTTGTGAGCAATATAGATAATTAAAATAATTGGCTTTAAAAAAGATCAGAAATATTTTAGTATGTATTTAAAAAGCATAGCAAGAGCTGGGCATGGTGGCAAGCACCTGTAATCCCAATACTTGGAGGGCTGAGGCAGGAGGATTGCTGTGAGTTCAAGGCCAGCTTGGGCTACAAAGTGAGCCCAAGGCCAGCCTGAACTGCATAGTAAGACCCTGTCTCAGAAACACAAGAGAAAGACAGAAAGAAAGAGAGAGAAAAGAAAAAAAAATTAAAAAGCATAACATGTTTCTTCATAAAGAAGAAACATTCCATTATCAAAACATTTTACAGTAATTATAAAACACCCAATTGATTAAAATAATTTTTTTTAAAGTGAAGTAGTATGGACAGCTTTTTAGTAATTTTCAAGTCACTATTGATATTTTTTCCCTAGTCAAATTGTGAATGGGAAACGGTAGTTTATGGGAAGACAGAAGACCAACTTATCATGACTGAACAAGCAAGAAGATATTTGAGCACTTATACAGCGACCAGCAGCACTTCAAGAGCTCTAATACTGTAATTGTTATTAAAACGGACGAAATGTCCCATTGCTTTATTGTGTTCTATATAGAATTAGGTTACAATGAAATTTTTCTCAGCTATTTGTAAAGTTTTAATTCAGCCGTAAAACAGTTTACATCTGTTTTCCATATCGAGCAGGCAGGAAAGCTATAAGCCACTTAAGTAAGAGGTGGGCAGTTTCATTGCCTATTTTTTTTAAAGAGATGAGATTTTTTAAAATTGTTTTTATAGATAGAAAAAAGTATTCATGAATACTCCAAAAGTAAATTTTCACACATTCTCTTCACAGGGTATATGTTGCTACCCTCTTGAGACTGCAGTTCTGTTATGGACAAGTATATGAGAATGTGTGATCTCTGAAATTAGTCTATGCATGGAATGCACACATGGTTTTATGAACTTTTGTCCATGTGCTGGTTTACTTAGGCTACCATTTACAAAGAAACACAGTGGGAAGGAGTCTAAAGAAAAATAGAAAGTTGCACTACTCATTCTTGGTATTTTTCAAACACAGTAAAATTAACTACAGTGTTAAGTGTATTTATTTGAGCATAGTACTTAAAAGAGCATTGAAAAGGGTTTTTTTTTCCCTTAGTAAAGAGTCAGTATTTTCTTCATAAAATCTCAGAAGAGCTGAGTTTTGTTGAATGTATTGTATAGTATGTAGGAGCAGGAAAAATTTGTAAATTGGAAGGAAATCTGTTTTTATAATTTATTTTCATTTTTAAAGCTTAAATGTAGATATTTATTTGTATACAGGGTGTCTAGAAGTCAATGTTGTTTCCTGTCATTATAGATAACATAGTAAAAAAATAATTTTGACCTTTATGAAACAGTAAGTTATAGCTGCAAAGAATACAATATGTATACTGTATGTCACATCTACCTAACTATTGCACTATACCCTTTAAATCATGTTGGTTATAAAATAGTTCTAAAAATGTACTAAATAATAATTTAATACTTTCTTTTTAAATTATATTGGGGGTCATATAAATTAATCTGGTGATTTGTATATGTATTTGAAACTTTTGAATTTTGTTTAAAAAATAATACGGTACCCTGGTCCCTGAGAACAGCCTGCACTTAGAAGTTTATTATATTTACTCAAAGTTTCAGAAGTAGAAAACATTATCTTTTATTTATAAAAATATTTTGTCCTTTTATAAATGTTTTGTGTTTCTTTACAGGTTACAACAGTTGCTTCAGTTGCCTGTTTTAGGTGTTTGCACTTATTTTATTTCTTCTTGAAAGAATGTCTTTATTTGCTTTTGTTGTAGAGATTTTACATAATTTTTTGAGACATATAATGGTGTGCTGTCAATTTAAACACTGACAGGCAAATAGAATTGTACACTGTAGTTTAAATTATTTATAATTGACACACTCTCTCCCTCTCCACTCATGAAGTATGCTGCTATAAAAATAGCAGAATCGGCTTGCTGCTATGAGAGATGGAAAGAGCGACCACCACTTGCACTGTGTGAAAAGATAAAAAGCAAATGATGGCAAGTTCTCAAGTTAACCTAATGGAATCAACCATTACCAGGCAAATTCTTAACAAAGAGCAAAATACTTTGCCTTAAAACAAAACAAAAAGTTTAAGATTTTCTGATGTGTTTTTATGTTAATAGAAATGGAAGTACTAAGTATTTTAATGCCTAACTCTTGAACAATAGACCTATAAGGTTTTAAACTATTTAAATCCACTTGCTAGTTTTTGCATACTACATGTTAGTGAGAAGTAAAGAATATGTATGGTACTAAGATTATGCCTCATGATAACAAATAGATAAGCCAATTAAATCTTCTTAGCATGTTTTTTAAGTATGTTTGATTGCTTTCTAATTAATGAACTTCTCACCGAAAATTTCACTGGATAAAACCAATGATTGTGGCAAAATCAGACTGGATCATTTCAGTTACTTTGACTAATACTACATAATGGCTTTTGTTTTTTGGTTTTTAAAAAATGTAGCCCTTAGCTGGATTGGATGCACATAGTTTCCAGTCACCAAAGTAGAATATCTTGGAAAAGCTATGTTTTTTAAAACATAATTTTTCTTGAGCATTAAATTATCCCTAATGATAACATATTGTGGCTAAGCCTGGGCTTATTGGACCTAGTACATATTCGGGTTGGTATTGGTTGAATCTTCCAGTTAACTGCTTTGTTGCTTTTGCAAAATTTTTAATCACAAACATGTCAGGCATCTTAAGTCACCTTTTTTTTTAAGCTGTTGTGTTCATTTGGATTTTTTTCAGTATGTTATAAAATGCCAGACATACATGTAGCAGCCATACTTGCATGGAAACTGACTACACATATATCATACCGCATTCTGTTTGTAAGGTTTTTGCATTGATGTAGCAATTATCCTGATTAAATTGAGTTTTTTGATATATGAGAAAATTTTCCTTTGTAAGAGAATCTTGCATACAATGCTGAAGTTTATTAACATCCAAATAAAACATTGTGTACAAGCTGACTTGGCATTGCTTGTTTCATTTTAGCTTTGTGTTTCAAAAACCCTTAAGGATAGAATCCAATATTCTGCTTTTAAGCCTTTTTTTCCTCTTAAAAACTCCCTTTACAGGTTATTTTATCTATTAACATAATGTGACTTCTTCACTAAACATCATTCAGAGCTATATCTTCAACTTCCTTTTAGATACTTCCATGCAATTCTTTTTCCCAACTTAGATCTGCCCTTCTTTTGTTCTCTCTCTAAATGATACTGCTTCTCTTCTTTCACCCATTGAGTAATCTCCCACCATAACCTCATCCCCCCCCCGGCTCACATTAAAATCTTTTGTAAATTCTCAGGTTGTATTAAGCCATTGTTCTAATTATGTACCTTCATCTCTCATTTGAACTATTCCACTAATCACTCTGAGCTTCAGGCTATAGAAATATCAAGAAATTGCACAGGGACACCAGGAAGTCATCTGAGAAAGGCCACCTAGTCACCCAGTCTTTGCAGCATTGCATTCCCTCAGTGAATTAATCATCACCTTTAGGCTTGTAGATTAAAAGATCTGTTGGAATTAGCTCACTGGAAATAAGTTTACCTCTCTGTAGAAGGCTTAACTTTACAAGAGTGATGCCTGATATCAGAACACTAGTGTATTTGTAGTGTGAAATAAAACTGCTGAGAAGACTGGACACATTCTCACCTTATATGTGATCAGAAAAAATATCGTGTCACATGAAAAGTTCTTTGTCTAGCATGGTTATAAAATCCTGCTAAATGTTAAATTGAAATAATTAAAAAGTTATGACCATCAGAATGCTAACCGTAATTAATCTATGTGACATCTCTTGCTTTATCACAAAACTGTTACTTTCTTAAAATCTTTTAGCTCACTTATAACCATGTAATTTCCTACTTGATTTATCCAGTTACAGAGTGATAGGTCTGCTAGCCATCAGACCTTTAATTTCTAATGTAAAACAGTATTTGAAGAGGTGCTTCTTACTCAAGAGAAAATTTATTTTGTTAATTATTATTAGATTATGCAATAGAAAGTAAACTGAACCAAGTGAAATTCCACTGAAATATTACACTTTCCCTGATCTTTTAAAAATTGCCTACAGATAGGTAATATTTGAAATGCATCAGTCAACTAAGATAAAGTACGCTTGGAAAAGATTCACACCTGGGCTGGGGATCTAGCTCAGTGGCCTAAGCGCCTGTCTGGCAAGAATGAGGTCATGAGCTCAATTCCTGATGCTGCCAAAAAAAAAAAAAAAAAAAAAAGATTCATGCCTGATGTGTTAGGAAGAGTGTTTTTGAAAACTTTAATATCTTAGCACAAATATATTAAAAGTGTAGAATTTGAAGCAAACTCAGTATTTACAGCAGTGCGATGTGCTGCCCTTATTTCTGAAGTTCTCAGACTTGTGTGCTTATTTAAGTTCCAAGTACAGAATGTACTTGGTTTGATTGGATTTTCCTGGCTAGCACAGGAAAAGAGGGAGGGAGATTCACTTTACTCTGTTTGAACTGTAATTTTGCCAGCCATAGTTCTAACGGTTTGAGCAGATTCTGACATAGTTTCCCAAGTCCTAGGATAGCATTTATTTATTTAGTTTAACTGAGTGCTTACTATGTCCTGTGTTAGGTACTGGGGATACTGTGGTAAACAGTATATGACCCGTCCCTTAAGGAGGCTGATACTGTATTCTAGAGAGGTAAGTGTTTAATAAAAATATTTCTTCTCTGGCCAAAGAAAAAGATGGACCAAGTAGCCAAGTTCCCTGTTACATGTGTACATGGTTGAAGTCTGCTCAGACAGTGGATTTTTTACCCTCCAGTATGCAGAATTAAATGGGTTAAGTGGTTCATTGGAATCTTGCAAAGACCAAAAGTATGAGTTAATTGTAATAGTTACAGTCATATGTCAGCCACTATGCTAAACCCTTTACAAATATCTCATTTAATTCTGGTAATCCTGTGAGGTAAGCACCATTATAATACACTTACAGATATGGAAACAGTTTAAGAGATTTGTCCAAATTCACAATAAAATGCTGACACTAGAATTTGGTTATCTGAGGTTTGAGCTGATGTTTTAAGCTATGGGCACAAAAGATTTCATAGCATAGGACTTCATTTGTATAAGTATAAAAATAGGCAAAGCTAATGACTGTATGTTAGAATAGCGGTCACCCTGCTTGGGAAGGTTGTTGAGCATGAGAGAGTTTCTAGTTTGCTGCAGTGCTCCATTTCTTGCTCTGAGTGCTGATTTCATGATTATGTTTGCAGTTTAAAATTTCAAACTTTACTATTAATGATATGTGCACTTTTCTGTAAGTACATTATTCAACAATCAGTTTTAAAAATCAGACCTAAGTTGGCTAAGAGGAAACATTGCTGTTACTTTC
>RJWT010012323.1:0-22541 GCA_004365215.1 Cuniculus paca
CTCTTGCTCTCTGTCTCTCTCTCTATATATATATGATATAAAATCTATTGGCAACCCTAATTATTTGTAGCACAAACTTATTTATAGAAAATTTCTCTTTATAATGTTAGATAACTCTTAGAAAAAGTGCCTTTTCTAAAGGCAACAACTCCCAAGAAGATGGATTACATATAGGTAGAACAATCTGGCATCCTTTATGTTTAATATAATATATATAATATAATACAAATAATATAATATTTATATATATAAAGTTCTAATTTAGTCAGAAAGATTGCATTCAGCTAAACAAATGGATTTTAGTGAGCATTCACTCAAGAACATGAAAAGGAATATAGTAATTAGTAATCCTTAAAAATAATATTAAAATGTATAATTCTTACAGGCAACTGAGGTAGATAAAAATATTATAGGCAGTCAGACAGGGCTAAGCAGAATAGATACCTTGCAACTGTGGGGGAGAAAGATACCTCTGCTTTAGGTCAGAAATCAAGACAAAAGATAAAACAAATGCACCCACATACTTCCTAAGGATAAGCATTAGTAACTGATATTCTAAATAGGTCTCTATCACCCTGAGGAAGCCAGGAGTCACTAACCTCACCTCCTACAGAAGAGTCACCGCTCTTTATGCATGTCTGCTTGCTAAGTGACTTCTCCATTTGTCCCTGATTTAATCAATTTTGCCTGAGCAATTAATCTTGATAGACCATAGGTATGTCCCACCTCATGCCCACCTTACCTTGCAAGTTATAAAATATAGTTTTATGCTTATGTGTTCCTTAAATATGCAAGTTTCCCATGCTTTCCCTACCTTAGACCTGCCTCACTTTGTGATTTTGCTCTATGAAAGTCCCTAGAAAAGACAGAGTATTTGGTGACCCACTGGAGAACTCTTCTGTCTCTCTCTTAGACAAAAGCTTTCTTTCTCTTGATAAATATATTTTGGTCTTTACCTCTATTGTTCCTAATTCATTCTTTGATCTTAGAGAAAAAGGACTTGTACCGGACATCTAGTAGGTTGGCAGTTTCTTTCCCCTATATCATAATGACAATATTAACTTAGATAAAGGTTATTCTGCATTTTAATTTTATAGTTATGTATTTACCAAATTGTCAGAATTAAATTCTGTCCACATTCCTATGTGTCCTCTAACTTTCTAAAATAAAATAATATTTCCAGTTTACTTTCCTAACAAGGCATTTGAAATTACAAACCAGCATTAATTTTAATTTTATGCCCTTAATTTCTACATATAGGGAACTAGTATAATATAAATTTTTAAGAGATAATAATACTGATGCATTTTCTTGATATAGGCTTTTATTACTTTTCCAAAGCTGGACTCAAGCCTTGGAGCCAAGCAATTCTTCTGCACTAGTCCCCTGAGCTGGGCAGGTGCCACTTTGTCTGTTTGGAGATCATCATTTTTACATAGGTAAAAATTCTGTCTTTAAAATGATGTCGGTGTAAATAAAAAAAAAGGAACAAAATAATACCTTTCATAAGTCCACTACTTGGCAACTAATATTGTTGATGTTTCATTCTGGGAAACTCTATGTAGACATATTTAATGTACCTAAGGTAAAAATTTTATAATATAGCTAATTTCTATGAAATCCTTTTGGTCACCAACTTTTAAGCAGGAAAATATAACATATGTACCATTATGTATTAAAAAAGTTTCTTTTTTGTACATATTACTAGTACAAAACAGTGAACCTCCCTATGATTTTCTAGCACATGCAGATAAGATTTTGATTTCTCACCATTCTTTTTCCCCTTCCTTCTCATACTTCTTTTCTTCACCTCTAGAAGATGATGTTGCAATTTTCTTGTTTTCTGTTTCTTTTTTGAAGAACAATTTTTAGATTACTTACATAAAACAAGGATGCAATTTTTAACTTTCTAACTCTGGCTTATTTTGATTAATGAAATACTCTAGTTTTCCATGCCATCCATTCTCTTGCAAAAAACATGCCTTATTTTCTTTATAGTTGAATGATACTCCATTGTGTATATACCACATTTTCTTTATGTTTTTTTCTGTTGCGGGGAATTTTGGCAATTTCCACAGTTTCGCTAGTTGAAATTGTGGTACCATCAACATGTGTTGCATGTGTTATTATAGCATGCTCTTTAATTTTGGGAGTAATACACCAGGGAGTGAGACTGTGAGACTAATTTCTGCAAACTTTGATGCTACTGAAAGACAAAATAAAGCAGATAGTTGAAGCCTTATGCACAGGCAAAGACTACCTAGATAGGGCCCAAGTTGCTTGGGAAATAACATAAAAAAATCAACAAATGGGACTACACCAAATTAAAAACCTTCTGCACAGCAAAGGAAACAATCAACAGAGGGAAGTTACAAAATGGAATGGGAGAGAAACTTTGCTAGTTACTTTTCTAATGAAACATTGATATCTATAGCACTTAAACATGTCAGAGAACCTGACAACAACAAAACTGAATAGACTAATCATTAAACTGGAAACAAATAGAAAAGAACTCTCAAAAAAAAGAAACCTAAATGACTGACATGTATATGAAAAAACCGTTCGTCATCTTTAACCATCAGGGAAATGCAAATCACAACCAGTGCTCTTTCAGTTGGAAATTTCAGCAGTTTATGAATCTGGATTTTGGTCCACCCCAGAGCAGCTTAGCAGCTGCAGCTCTGAGCCTGACATAAGCTGAAGGCACACACAGCGAATTTCACCTAGCCATGCAACTTGGGACCTCACCGGCAGACTGGTAGGGACCTGTGCCCATTCCACTATCAGCCCGGGATGTTCGGAGCATCCTTGGGGTCCTGCCTGGGCTCCACCCAGACACTGCCTAGCAACAGAGCAGCCACAGTGGTAGTCTTGGCTGGAGCTGAAGGCATGCACTGTGAATTTCACCTAGCCTTAGAGCCTCAACCATGCATGTTCGATTCACCTGCCACAGTGGAATACAGGAAAATGACAAAACAAATAAGCAAAATGAATCTGCATTTTTCTCAACAACTTTTTGAAATACAGTTTTAGCAATGTCTTTCCTCTCACCCTTGGTGAAATCTTGGGGCTATGTCCAAATGATCTTTAGAAAATTTGTGCCAAGTGATTCATGCAAGTGAATTGGTCTAATATTTTATTTTATTATTTTTTTCTTTTTTTATTTTAAAGAGAATAAAACAAAACAAAACAAAACAAACAAAAAAAAAAAAAAAAACAGAACAGGGTTAAACACAACGAAGCATTTCAGAACAGAACACTGCAAGCAATACAGGTCTTCAAAACACAATGATAGGAGATTAACAATGGCTACCCTAGTGTCTCTTGTTTTCTTTGAGATGGTTGTTGATACATTGATACATGATAAACTCAAACAAAACAAAATAATACAAAGCCAGCTAAAACAAAAGAGTGAAAGCATTATAGGCCTTCAAATCAGACAATACGAAATCAACAGTGGCTACCTTAATGTCCTTTGTTTTCTTCAAAAAAACTGTTCATATCTTCTCACATATTGCAAGCAAATAGAAAACAAACTTAAACTGATCAAATCAAAGAATAAAAGCACTGTTGGACTCCAGAACCTTTTCCCCATGTTTATTGGGAATTTTGTATCTTATTGAGTCTTTCAGTTTTTTATACTAGGGAGACCATGCAGTGTTTACACATGTGAGTTGGATTTATTTCACTTATGACTATGGTCTCAATTCACTTCCATTTACCTATGAAAGCCTCAATGTGACCCTTCTTTATAGCTGAATAGTACTCCATTGTATAAAAGTACCACATCTTTTTTATCCATTCCTCAATTGATGGGCATTTGGGTTGTTTCCAAGATTTGGCTATTACAAATTGTGCTGCTATGAACATGGGTGCACATATATCACTGTGGTATGATGATTTCAATTCTTCTGGGAATATGCCCAGAAGTGGAATAGCTGGGTCAAATGGGACTTCCAATCCTAGCTTTTTGAAGAATCTCCAGACTGATTTCCTCAGTGGCTGCACCAGTTTACACTCCCACCAACAGTGGAGAAAGGTTCCTTTTTCCCCACTGCCTCTCCAGCATTTGTTATTGGTGGTTTTCTTGATCCTGGCCATTCTTTCTGGAGTGAGATGGAATCTCAGAGTTGTTTTAATTTGCATTTTTCTAATGACCCATGAAGCTGAACATTTTTTCATGTATTTATTTGCCATTCATATTTCTTCAGCTGAGAAGTGTGTCTTCATCTCAGATGCCCATTTTTGGACTGGGTCTTAGAATTTCGAGAGCCTGACTTTTTTTTAATTCTTTATATGTTCTAGATAGAAGACCTTTGTCTGAAGGACAGTTGACTAAGATTTTTTCCCAATTTGTGGGTTTTCTTGGTCTAATACTTTATCCAAGTATCTATGGTTTTTCACGCATTACTATCCTATGGATTATGATTTTGCTTTGATTTACTGTTTTGTTTTTTAAACCTGGGTAATTGAAATGTATATTAAAAGTAATTAGTTTCTAACAGTTTTTTGTCTGTGTTTTTAACTGGCACAGTCACTGCTTCCTGAAGAGTTTGTATCATTTATATATAATATAATTTATATATCATTGTATCATTTATATATAAAACAGAGAGGAGAGAGGTGAGATCTCCATATCTTCTAAAGCATGGCTTCCTTCCACTGAGACTCATTGTTAGAAAGACTCCACAAGCTTTCAGTAGTCCCATAGTCTAGTGATAAACCCTTTAGCATCTGAGCCATTGGGGAACATTTAAGATCTGTAACATAAAACAGTCACAGTTGACTAAATTGTTGCATCAAAACTATTGTTATGGATAAGTAATGTAAATCTGAAATAATCTAGTGATTAAATATCACATAGTTTATTTAATCAAATAGATAAATGAACTACCAAATACACATATGAAAACAGTAGATTTCTGGGATTTCATCAAACAAGTTTATAATTAAAATTGATCATTTGTAGAAAAAAAATAATAACATGTCACAAAATAAATCTTAAATTGTGGTAGCCATTTTTGATTTCCTATTATCTCATTTTGAAAAACTGCATCACTTATACTGTTTTGTTTTAATTGGCTTTATTCTGTTTTATTTTGCTTGATTTTATTGTCTTTAAAGTAAAAAATAATAAATAATAAAAAACCTTGAATTATAATTAATGAGCAGTGTAGTATAAGAAAAAGTAAAATCTAACAGAATATAAAGATTTTTGACTCAGCATTTTTAGCATAAATCTTGTCATAGTGGACCATTAGGATTCAGTGCTTCAGTGATAATGAGGGACTTGTGATCTTTTTTAAAAGCATGATATTTGAGAGCATTAATGACTAATGAAATAGAAAATTGATTTTCCACCTGCTTTCCCTTTGCTTGGTATCTTTTCCCTTAGAGTAAAATGGAATCAATGTGTCAATATCTGAATATATGAGTTAAATAAGACTCCTTTTCATTCACTTAGTATTTTACCCTTAGATTAAAGTGGAATTAATATGTCAATATTTGAATATATGAGCTACAGCTAAGGCAGAGAAAATATGTTCAGTTAGTAATTAGAAGACTTGATACTTTAACCTAATTGCTCCTCAAGTGGGTTGTACAACTTGGGTAAGTCATTTGTACTTTACAAGTTTCATTTTTTTAACCATACAAGAAAATGGTGTCTAAAGTATAAGACAGAAAATGGTGTCTAAAGTATAATTAAATTTTTAAAGAAATATTAGAGCCAGACTCAAGCCTTTCCCCATAAGTCAACACCATTCATGGACAGTGGAGGGAGAGAACAAGGATTCACCAAGAAGTAAACCCTCCCTGTGAACCAGCACCATGTGCAGACTGCCTCTTGTGAGGAGACAGTCAGTCCCAAGCCTTTCCCCATGGGTCAGCACCATTCACAGACTGGGGGGTCAGGGGGCAGAGAACAAGAATTCACCAACCCCTTCCAGAGCATGGGTTGGAAAACAAGAAGAGCCAATTCCACCCCCACCCCCTGTAAGTGACCAGCTGATCTGGAGAAACATAGGCTGCAATGATAGCTATTGAGGTGAAATGCAATTTGATACTTTGGTGTTTTGATGTTTCACTGACCTTGCAGGTCTAGGGTCAGTGGTCTGATCATCTGTCCAGAGGATAGTGGTTCACAGTGTGGCATCTAGTGGGGACTTCCTTCTGAAAGTGGTAGCCATTGTTGATTCCCTATTGTCTTGTTTTGAAGTCCTATATACTTTTCATTGTTTTGTTGGGTTGGGTTTTGTTCTGTTTCATACTGTTATATCCAATGGTATGAGCAGTTATTTCAAAGATAGCAGGTTATATTATGGTAGTCATTTTGTATTTACTATTGTCTTCTTTAGAAGTTTTTTATTGCATGCATTGTGTTGTTTTTATTGGTTCTATTCTGTCCTGTTCTGTTTGATTTTAACTATGTCTGAAGATATCTGCAGCTATTTTGAAGACAAGAGGCATTATGGTAACTATTGTTGTTTTTGTATTGTTTCGAAGTCCTGTATCACTTACACTTTTTTTTTTTGGCCTTTTTGAGACAGGGTCTCAAAATGCAGTTCAGGCTGACTTTGAGCTCACTTTGTAGCCCAGGCTAGACTTGAACTCAAAGTGATCCTTCTGCCTCAACCTCCTAAGTGCTGGGATTACAGGTATGAGCTACCATGCCCGGCTTCACTGGTTTGTTTTGATTGGTTTTATTCTGTTTTATTTTTCTGTTTTATCCTCTTTAAAAGAAAATTTCAAAAATTTTAAAAAAGAAGTATTAATCAAAACAGTAGTCTTAAATTCATTTTGTCATTTTATGAGGTTTCTGAAGCTCTCTTCTATGGAGGTTATTTTCATTTTTGTGATAAACTAGTGTCTTATACTTGCTTAATGTAAATATATATTGTTCTTATTGAATGTACATGTGAATGGAAAGGTCAATATTGCTATTATTTCTTTTATGAGGGGAGAAACTAACTTAGGAGAGGGTCAAATAATTTGCCCTGTTTCACAGTGAAAGAGAAATTAAGGATAGGATTCAAGACAGTCTGACTCCATAACCAGTTACTGAAATCATTGTCCACATGTCTTCAAATGGGTGAAATGACTGTTTTGCCCAAATAAAACTGAGAAATATTGGCTTCAGAAAAAACCAGAACATAAAACACTTAGTGACATTTAATATTTAAACTGAAAATCTAAAAGAAAGATCAAATGTAGAACTGTTCACTTTTCTGTACCACAGAAACTCTGTTAAAAGGGATAGTTGACAGCAAAGTCACTGAACTTCTGTAAAACATTTTTGAAAAATGCTCATTTTTGAATATCAGTAGACATTACAGGAGCATTTGTACTTAACATGATATTTTTAGAGACCTTTTCCTTAAGTGTATTAAAGTAGTAAGTAAACAGAACAACTGTGAGATTTTCTTTCCTAACTTTAGGTTAATTTTTCATTTTTTCAAATTTTTATTCCTGTTTATTTTATTTTATTTTATTTTATTTTATTTTATTAGTACATGTTTATAACTCAAGAACTTTGTAATCATCTTGGAGAGTTGTTATATGTACATATTAAAGCTTTTTTTTTTAATCACTGTTCTCTTCCCTTTACCTGTCCTTCCCTCTCCTTGGTTCCCTATTGCTTTTTTCATACCTGTCAATACAATTTCTGTTAGCATATGTTATAGCTTACAATGTTTACACTGATTGGGGTTATTATGTTCTTGTGCATGGCATACACTTATTTCTCTCATTTCCTCTTCCCTTGTTCCTTTTCCCTCTCCTGCCCTTGGACCATTTCCCTATTGTACAAAACCTCCTGGCAAATTTTTTTTTCCATCCTGTAGGTGGACTCTTTTTTTTATTTTGAAGAGAATAAAACAAAAACAAAATAAAACATAATATTCAATCAAAACAAAACAAAGAATGTGATACAAGACTTCAAAACAAGACAAAACTAAACCAACAATGGTTACCATGTTGCCTCTTGGTATGTTCAAAGTAACTTCCCATACCATCAGGCATAATAAAATGAAACACAACAAAACAGAATAAAACCAATCAAAACAAAACAATGAAATCAATATAGGACTTCAAAAACAAGGCAATTGGAATACCACAGTGGCTACCAAAATGCATCTTGTTATCTTCAAAGTAGCTGTTTATATTATCAGACATAATAAAATGCAACAAAACAAAATAGGATAGTCAATCAAAACAAAACAATGAACATGGTATAAGACCTCAAAACAAGATGAAAGGAAATCAATAATGGCTACCATAATGCCTCTTGTTATCTTCAAAATAACTGCCCATACCCTCAGGTATAATACAATCAAATAAAACAGAATAGAATAAAACCAATCAAAAGAAAACAATGAAAGCAATACAGGACTTTAAAACAAGACTGTAGGAATACAACAGAGGCTACCATGATGCATCTAATCTTCAAAGTAGCTACTTATACCATCACACAGAACTAATTCAAACAAAGGAACATAGAATAAAATCAATCAAAAGAAAACAGAGCAATAAAGGCTTTGGAACAAGATAATAGGAAAACAATAATGGCTGCTATGGTTCATTTTGTTATTTTTGCAATAGCTGTCCATGCCATCAAATATAATAAAGTGAAACATAACTAAATAATAAAACAAAGCTAAACAGAACTATGAAAACAATACAGGGCTTCAAAACAGAATAATAGATTAACAATGGCCATTGCCTTCCCCTGTAGAAATCTTCTCCCCTTTCACCTTCACAACCTCTATTTTGTGTTTTGGATCCCACTAATTTGCCCAGTTTCTTATACTAGGGTAGACAATACAATGTTCACCCACACGACACTGAACCCTTTCACCCAAGAGCATGCTCTCAAGTTGTATCTATTTACCTACAAGAGTCTCAAGGTTATTTTCTTTATAGCTGAGTAGCTTTCCATTGTATAGAAATGCCATATCTTTCCTTTCCATTCTGCAACTGATGGACAAGCTACCACTACTGATTTTCTGGTTCCCTATCACATAGAGCATAGTTTTCTCTGCTTTCACTTTCAATCTATGAATTTCTTTTTGAGTTAAATGTGTTTGTGGGATAAAGCATACTGATGGATCTTGTCTCCTGATTTGCTCTGCCTGTGTTTCTTTTTATCGGTGAATTGAGGCTATCTACATTAATGGTTATGGCCAACATGCACTGGCTCATCTCTGACATGTTATTGTCCAGCCATTGGCTGTGTACTTTTCCCCACTATTTTATTGTCTGTCCTGGTCAGTGATCCCCCTCTGCCACTGTGCCTGCAGCCATGGTCTTTTTTATCTGTTTCAAAAATATCCTTCCGTATTCTTTGTAGGGTTGGCTGGGCAGTCATGAATTCCTTCAGTTGTTCTTTGTCGTGGAAGTATTTTGTTTCTCCATTAATTTTGAAAGATATTTTTTAGGGTACATCAATCTGGGTTGAAAGTTGTTTTCTTTCAGGACTTGAAATATTTCACTCCAAGGTCTTCTTGACTTGATGGTTTGTGTTGAGAAGTCTGTTGTGATTCTGATGGGTTTTCCTTTGTAGGTGATCTGTTTCTTTTCTCGAACTGCTTTTATTACTCTGTTCTTGTGTTGAATTTCTGGAATCTTGATTATTGTATGTCTGGGTGTAGATTTACTTTGGTTATGGCTAGCTGAAATTCTATAAGCCTCACTTATCTGAATAACACATCTTTCTCCCATGTTTAGGAAGTTTTCTGCTAATACTTCTGTAAATAGAATTTTTATGTCTTTTGTGTTGACCCCTGCTTCTTCATCGATACCTATCACTCTTAAATTATTTCACTTTGCATCATCTTGCAGTCATTCAATTGTTACTTCCTCATTCCTCATTATTTTTAAGAGGTCTTTCTTGAATACAAGCTTCACTCCTGTTTTCAAGGTCTGAAAGTCTATCTTCAGTTTCTTTCAAGTGATTTTGCCAGCTTTCAGTGGAGTTTTTAATTTCCTGGATATCTCTTTGAATCTGTTTCATGCATTGAAAATCTCTGTTATATTGTTCATTCATGGTCTCCCTCATTTTCCTATGCTCCTCTATTTTTTTATCTATGTCTTCTTTAGAGAAGTTTAGCAATTCTTTTATTATGTTTTGCATTTCTTCTTTTACCTGAGATAGTATTTCTGTTCTAATTTCTTTTATAGCCTCATGGAGTTGTCTCTTTACTTCAGTTGCCATTACTGCAGAAACTTCAGGTGTGTGACTCTTTATCTCTTCCATGTTTTCATCTCCTGGACTTACTCTGCTTAGGTTGGAGTCCAGGGACTGCCTTTGGCTTCTTTGCCTTGACATTTTCCTGTGTTCTTCCAAATAAGTGGATAGTGGGGTCCTGGGCACTTCCCATGTTGGCTACAATTTCTCTGGAATGTGCCTGTTTGATTTTCCTGGCCAATGCTGGCCATTGGTATCCAATGGTGCCCACTGGGTGCTCTGGTGCAGGACCCACTTCTGTTTTTCCAGTCCTTTCTGGTTACCTGTGGTGGAAGTGTCCCAAGGGATGCTGAATCATGCACCAGAGCAGGGCCTGCCTCTGCCTTTCCTCTGAGCTGATTACTGGTGAGCAGTGTCTCCCAATGTTGGCTGGAATACACGCAGAGTAGGGCCTTGTAGGTTGACTCTTTACTGATTGAATGTTTTGCTGTACAGAAGGCTTTTAGTCTGACATAATCCTATGTGTTGATTCTCACTGCTATTTCCTGTATGATTGATGTTCTGTTTAGAAAATTCTTTCCTATTCCTATGTCTTCAAGTGTTTTGCCTATCTTGTCTTCCTGGAGATTTAATGTTTCTGTTTTAATGTTTAGTTTATGATCCATTTTGATTTAATTTTAGCGATTATGGTGAAGAGATAATGGTTCAGCTTCATTCTTCCACTAACAGATAACCAGTTTTCCAGCACCACTTACTTGTTTATTAGGCTACTTTTCCTTCAACATGGGCTTTTGGACACTTTGCCAAAAATCATTAACTGAATGTGTCTGAGGAGGTTTTTGTATCCTTAATTCTTTTCCATTGCCTCATGTCTATTTATTTATTTATTTATTTATTTATTTAATTTTCCAGTATCATGTGATTTTGTCACTATTGCTTTGTAGTATCATTTGAAATCTGGCATTGTTATGGCATCTGCTTCATTATTAATGACTATAATGACTTTTGCTCCATAGGATCACTTCTGATTCCATATGAAATTTAGGATTGTTTTCTATAGATTAAAAATTTTGCCTCTAATGTTTTATTTGAGACTGCAATAAGTCTGTAGAGCAGTTTTGGAAGTATGACCATTTTGAAAATATTGATTCCACCTATCCAAAACTTTTAAAAACACAAACAATAAACATTTTCCCATTTTTTGATGTCTTCTTCAATTTCCTTCTTCAGGACATTATAGTTTTCTTTGTAAAAGTATTTCACTTGTTTGATTGAGTTAATTCCTAATTACTTTATTTTTATTGAATTGACTGTGAAAAATCATTTTCATGGTTTCCTTCTAATCCTACTCATTGTTAGTATACACTAATGCTAGTGATTTTTTTCAAGTTGATCTTACACATGCTACTTGACTGAACTTGGTTATTCATTCTAAGTAATTTTTGGTGGAGTTCTTTGAGTCTTCTATGTAGAGTATCATATCATTTGTAAATCATGATAATTTGAATTCTTCCTTTCCTGTATGTATTCCTTTTTATATTTTTCTTGCCTAATTGCGCTGGTTAATATTTCAATACTATGTCCAATAGCAGAGATTATAGTGGGTATCCTTGTCTTCTTCCTGATTTAAGGGGATATGCTCCTACTCTTCCCCATTATTATGATGCTGGGTATTACCTTGTCATCAATAGCTTTTATCGTATTCAGGTGTGGTCTTGTTATACTTGCTTTCTTCAGGTTTTATTCATGAAAAGGTATTGAATTTAGTCAAAAGTCTTTTCGGCATCTCTGGAAATGATCTCGTGTTTTCTGGATTTGTTCCTATTTACGTGATGTGTTACATTTATAGACTTACATATGTTGAACCATTCTTGCAGCTCTGGGATGAACGTGCTTGGTCATGGTTGTTGGGGTTTTGATAATATGTTGCATTCTGTTTGTTAATATTGTGCTGAAGATTTTTGTATCAGTGTTCTTTAAAGAGATTATCCAATGGTTCTCTTTTTCACTTACATCTTAATTTGGTTTTGGATCAGGGTGATAGTGGCTTTCATAAGTGATTTTGGGAGTATTTCATCCATTTTAATTTCTTTGAATAGCTTAAGGTGTATTGGTGATATAAAATCTTTAAAGGTTTGTAGAATTCAATTGTGAATCAGTCAGTTCCTGCACCACTTTTGGTTGGTACATTGTTTATTTCTGAGTCAATTTCATTGTTTTTGATTGCATTATTCAGTGCATTTACGTATTCTTGGTTAGTTTTGGTAGTTCATATGTGTCTAGCTATTTGTCCATTTCTTCAAAATTTCCTAATTTGTAAGAGTATAATTTTTCAAAATAGTTACTATCCTCTAAATTTTGACAGTATCAGTTGTGATATCACCTTTGTACTCTCTAATTGCATTTATATGAATCATTTCTCTCTTTCTCTTGATGTGTCATGCTAAGAGCCTGTCCATTTTATTTATTCTTTTGAAGTACCAGCTCTTTGCTTTGTTGATTTATTTCATAAACTTTTTAGGCCCAATTTCATTAATTCCACTCTAATCTTTATAATTCTCTCGTTAGTTTGCTATTTCTCAAGTATCTTAAGATTTCTTAAAAGGTTATTTATCTGGGCTTGCTCTTTTTACATGATGTGACCATTAATGGCAACGAACTTTGCTCTTATAACCACTTTCAAAGTGTCCCAAAGTTTGAATTTACTTGTACAGTCATTGTCATTAACTTGCAGATGTATTTTACTTTCTTCTATGATTTCTTTTGTGACTCGTTGGTTGTTTAGATGTACGTTGATCATTTTTCAGAAGCTTTTTCCTTTTCCAAATTTTCTTCTGTCATTGATTTCTATTTTCATTGCACAGTGGTCAGATAATATGCATGTTGTAATTTCAGTACTTCTACATTTACTTGCACTGACTTTGTGGACTAGTATGTGATCTATTTGGAAAAAGTATCATGTACTCCTGTAAGAATGTATATTCTTTTGTAGATGAGTGGAATACTCTGCATATATCTATTAAGTCCATATTTTTAAGGTATATTTCAGCAGAAATATCTTTATTAGCTTTTTTTAATGGAACAGTCTCTTTCAGAATGTGAGTTGTCAAAATCCTCTACTATGATTTTTAATGTTTATTTGATCTTTTAAATTCAGTAGTACTTGTTTTGTGAAGGTAGATGTTCCACTATTTGGTGCATATGTGTTTATCAATGATATCCTTTTGGTTGGATTTTTCCTTTAGCTACTATGTATGACCTTTTTTGTCACTTTTAATCCATTTTACCTTGAAGTTTACCACATCTGATATTAGAATTTCCACCCTTGCTTGTTTTTGGAGTTCTAGTGTATGAAATGTTGTTTTTCATCCTTTAATATTAAATCTATGAGCATCTTTTTTGGATTAGATGTCTTTCTTGAATGCAACAGATTACTAGTTTCTGTTTTTTGAACCAACCTGCCAGTTTGTGTCTTTGAAGAGTTGAAGCCATTAGCATTAATAGATATTACTAAGATGTGTTGGTTATTTACTATCATTGTCTTCTTTATCCCCTGGTATAGCATTTGTTTTACTTTTCCTGATGTTTTTTATCGTTTTTTTTTTAATCCACCAACCTCACTAGTTTCCTCTGTGTTTTTAGATGTGTTCAGTCCTATGTTTCTGTCAAGAGTATTCTTGAGTACTTTTTTTAGAGATGATTTAGCACTCAAAAATCTTTCAAGCTGGTCTTTTTTATGAAATACCTTATTTACCATCTGTTTTACAGGATAGCTTTGTTGGGTAAGTTAAAATGGGTTGAAGTTATTTGTTCTTAGGGCTTAAAATACTTTATTCTGAGCTCTTTTAACCTTGAGGGCTTGTGCTGAGAAGTCAGCCATGCTTTTGGTTGGTTTACCTTTGCATGTGATTTTTTTTGCTTTTCACTAGATGCCTTTGAAAATCTGTTTTTTGTTTTGTTTTCTTTTATTTGTCTGTTTGTTTGTTTGTTTTTGTGTATCAGCAAATTTAATGAGGATATACCTTGGTGAACTTCTTCTTACATCATTATTGTTTGGTGTTGTAAAAGCATTGCTTATATGTACTTTGAAATCTTTTCTTACATTTGGGAAATTTTCTTCAACAACTTCTGTAAGCCTGTTGGTGAATCCATCTGTGTTTTTATTTAGCTTTTCTCTAACTCCAATTAGCCTTAGATTTTTGTTGTTGTTGTCATCCAGCTGCTGGATACAGTCTTCTCTTGTTCTCTGGTTTTCTTTTTCACTTTTTTGACCTCTTTATTTTAATTCCCTGTTTTGTCCTTGTTATGGTTTGTATCTAGGTGGCTCCCCAAGCCTATGTAGTCATGGAAGCAGCTGAATCTAGCATTTGTGATTGATTCATTGTCTAGTGCTGGGATTGGCAGTGTGAGTTCTGTGCCCACCCAGGGGTGGAGCCGACATACCATGTGAGGTCCAGAAGGAGGTGTGTTTTTCCCTCTTTGGCCTGGTTTGCTCTTGCCTTGCAGCTGCCATGAATGGCTGCCCCCTTAACTGTGCCACACTGCCTTGAACCAGCTAAATATGGAATGAAACCCCCAAAATCATAAGAAATAAACCTCTTCTTCCTTCACTTTGAGTGTCAGGTGTTTTGTCTCAACAATGAGAAAAAAGTAACCAAGACAGTCCTCAATAACAGATACTCTGTCATCACACTATTCACTTCTGGAAAATATCCGTTCTATACTTTTTATTTCAGGTATTTCCATATGACATCTTTTAGCAGATTCCATATGTTTGTTAAATCTGTCATTCAAGTTTTGAACTCTTACCTAGCTTGTCCAGTTTTTACCTGTTTTCCTGGAATTGAGTACTTCTCTTTTTTCTCCTCCATTTTTTGGGTGGTTACTATCAGTTGGGGACTAGAAATATGAAACCTTTTAGTAAGTTCTTGCCTCCTCTGATTGATTTTCATGTTTGTATGTCCACTTCCACTATTTGCTAATTAATATGTTTAAGTAATTTTATCTCTATCTCTATGTTTTGATGCAAGACTTGTTTTAATTTATAAAAGTATCCCTATTTTCAATCTACAACATTTTTATAGGATAGTCCTTGCAGTTACTACCTCCCAAACACACATATATGCACTTGTGTCTGTTCTCCTGATGAGAGAGAGAACATAGAGGCCTATTAAATTGAAGTCAATGAAAGCACCATTCTACAAGTGTAACATTCTAATATATACACGAAACCAAAAAAATTAATCACCCTGTATTACTAAATAACTCAAAAAAACCTTAAAACAATAAAATGTCCACTACAAACACTGATTAGATATCCCAATGAGCCATTGCATATGTGATTCCCAAGTCGTTTGTTTGCCAGAGTCTGATGGATCACACTTCAATTACTCCTATAGTCACTGTGCTGCAAAACTGGGATTAACTGAGACTCAGGGCTTCACTTTGCCAAGTTGTAAATGGTCCTGCAGAGTCTGATCAACTCTGTGATTCTGGGTTAAGAAGTATTTTTCTCCCTTTCACCACGTGTAACAGTGGGTTAGGCAGATAATTTCACTGACACTCAATTGTCCTCTTGAGATGGGGTTATTCCAACTGTTAACTGTAGGGCATTGCTAGGGAAATAGTGGTTCATGTTCTCACTGCTGTTTCCAACTGCATAAGAGTTTCTTGGTCCAGTTAAGGTCTCTATTTTTCCTTGAGGTGAAAAGTTTTTGAATTCACACCCTCTGTGCCTGTGGCAACATAGCAGCTCTCCATGGCAACTGGCAGTGTCTGGTTTGCAGGGGAGAACTATATCTTCTGTATCACTTAATCCTATTTTCTTCTCCTCTGTAAGTTCCTTCATGTTTCCCACATGCACTCCACTCACTTTGATTTCTCTCCAAGCTGTTATTTTCCAGACTACAGGCACTTTGTCCTGGAGTAGCTGAGTAGCTGGGACACATGGCTCCACCATTTTTTTTCCTCCTTTTTCTTTTCAGTAAATTTAAATTCAATAAATCTTATCAGTGAATTAACATGTGTTTACCAAAGGAAATTGTTTTAGGATAACAACTACAATTAATAGTTTGGAAGAGCTGAAGAACCAATTTTCCTAGCAGTTTTGTTCAGGATATCTCTGTATAGAAAAAATTGTTTATCTCTCAGTAGCACTAAAACTTCAGTGCATTGACTCTTTGAAAATTGTTTTCTATAATACTTTATAATAGAAGAGAAATAAAGATAATTCATAGTTATGTGAAATTCTGTAAGTTTCATTTTCTATTCATAAAAAGAGCAAACTCTTGTAAAACAAAGAATGATAAATCTTGCCAAACAGATACTTCATTGTATTTAATCATTTGATGTTTTCCAAAACTTCCTTTGAATGCAAAAGAGCTACCCTCAAAAATTACAGAATCAAAAACAATTTATACCCAATAGTAGAATCAGTAGTGGGCACAGAATACACTAGGATTTAATATATTTTATGTTGATTTTTCCAGGTCTTCTGACTATATGTATACACATATTCACTTACAACCTTATAAATGGTCCAACAATCAGAACAGTTTACTGTTTATCATAATGTAGATTCTTCATTATTACCATTTTTAGATTCTTTATTTCTGAGTCTACTCACTAAATAAATCCAAAATCCCCAAAGCAATATTTGTGGTGTTTTTGTTGTCTTTCCCAGGCATGAGCAGAATGGATAAAAATTTGAGTCACCAAACTCACTTGTCCCTGTGTGGGACGGCTGAGCTGGAGCTCCAGCACACGTGTGGGGTTAGAGCAAGGCTAGTCCTGAGAATATGGAGTGCCCACGACAAGGCAGACACACAAGTTGTTAGGCAGTTCCTTTTTTCCATTAAGATATGGGTTTCACCTGTACCAACCTCTTGCTGATTGTATAAACACACTGCAGTCGTCAGGCAGTGCCTTTATTTCCCATCAGGAAAGAGGGCTCCACCTGACCTCAGCTTTCTGCATTCTGACTTTTGTCTTTATTTCTTTATCCTCTGCCATCCTCCCCCCAGGAAACTTCAGAAGCTGCTCTGGATGAGGCACTCCAGTTTAGGGTGGATACAACAGCGTTCCACATTCCTGAATCAGCTTTCACACTGTAAAGTTTCCTTTTCATGGTTTATTTACTGATACATTATTTTCACTTGGGTGCTTTTCTGCTTGTTATTTTGCTGCTTAAAATGTCCCTAAGTTGAAAGAGAGATTAAGTGGTATCCAGTGTTCCTACAGAAAAGAAGGCTGTGTGCTGTGCCTTCTGAAGAAAATAAGTGATTAGGTAAGCATTGTTCAGATATGAGTTCCAGTGTTGTTGGCTGTGAGTTCAGTGCTAATGTGTGAACAAGGGCCTAAATCCAGAAAAGATGGAGCAAATTAACTCATTTCTATCATTCCAAAATGTGTTAAAGTAACATTGTTGTGCATGATGAAGCAATGGAAAAGATGGGAAATTGGCTAAATTTTTGGATACATGATATAACTGATAAAATAAAAAAGGCCGTGAACAGAGTTGTTGTGAGAATGAAAACTAAACAAGTCTACTATAACACTTGACACTTCATGACCAGTGCTGGCTACCTCTCATGTTTCAAAGATGAATATGGCATATAACTAATGTTAAAGTTGCAGGTGAGGAAGGCTCTGCAGATCTGGAGGATATGGAAAAAATTTTTAAGTATCTTCTAAGCATTATGCAGAAGAGTTATGTAAAAGAACATATTTTTAATGCTGACAAAACTGGCTTCTTTTACAAGGACATTGGCAAAGTATCTTATATCAGAGGTGGCATTTTTGTGACTAGGCATTCTCAAAACCCAAATTTCCTCCACAAGCATAGTGACATATTAGCTAACCCAATATCCATGGTGACCTTACAGAACATAAATGCTTAGAATATTAAAAATTGACACTATTTAGTTAAGATTTGGTTCCCAGGTAGCCCCTTGACATAAATCGAAAACTTATAGGAAGAATTGATGAAAATAAAAGCCACAATAACAACATTAATCTATGAACCTAATTCTTTAAAAAAAAATGACCTTCAGTGTGGTAAAGTCAAATTGTCACCATTTCAAATGAACGTATTGGACTGAGGAGTGATGATACCACTTTGAGGTGAGGGACACATATAGCCTTGGCATAAAAATAAGTGATCTTAATTCCTTGTTGTTAAATATAAGATCCCTCACTTCTGAATAGTGAATTCTTGCAAAGGAGCTGTCAAAGACGAGGCTGATAGACATGAAAGAAAAGAAAAGGAACTATAGCATGAATACTGCATTGTTTTTATATTTTCTTTGAGTGTACACCCTGATTGGGATTGCTGGATCACACAATAGTTTCATTTTTTATTTTCCGAGGTAACTCCAAACTGTTTTCCATCATCACTGTCTCAGTTTCAATTCTGATTCTCATCAATGATATATAGGGATTTCCTTTCCCCTACATTTCCACCAATACTTATCATCTCTTGACATTTTGACTGTAGCCATCCTAATAAGGGTGAGGTAATAACTCATAGTGATTCTGATTTGAGTTTCTCTCATGGTTAATGATGTTAAGCTCCTTTTCTTCTATCTGCTGGAAATTTGTATATCTTTGAAAAATTGTCTATTTAGGTCCTTTGCCCGTTTTAACATGCCCTGTTTGTGATTTTCACTATTGAATTATATGAGTCCCTTATATAACAGATGTTAACTTCTTTTAAGGTCAGGTTCCCAAAAGAGTACCCTTACTGTATTTATTTCAGCATTATTTACAACAGCTAAGAAGTAGAAATAAGCTGAATATCTACTAAAGAATGAATGAATAAGAACATGTGAGATGTGTGTCTGTATATAGATATATGCACACAATGGGATATTTGTCATTCTTCAAATACATGAAAAACTTTACATTTGCAACAGCGTGGGTGAATGTGAAGGACATTAAGTTAAATCAGACACAGAAAGGAAAATACTACATGATCTCATTTACAAATGAATTTAAAATAATCAAAGTCATAGAAAAAGAATAAAAGAGCACTTATCATTGGTTAATGGGGAGGAGAAATTATACAAATTAGCCAAAGGGTTGAAATTTACAGTAATAAGAAATACATTATGGACATCTAATGTAGGGGAAATACTGGAAACAAAATTGTATATTTCAGATTCACTAAGGGAGGTCTTAAATATTCTCATCATGAACATGTATAAAAAGTAATTATGTGAGGTGATGAATATGCTTATTGACTTCTTGTAATCACTATGTGATGTGTATCTAAACATTATGTTGCACATCTTGAACGTGTGCAATGTTTTGTCAGTTAAACCTCCAAAGTGGAAGAAATTATTAATAAGTGCTGCCTGAGACTCACCAGGACATACTTGGACAATTTAGAGTGGATTGACTTTATCCTTTGTGTACATATTTGGTAAAGTTTATGTAATTCTTCTTTGTATGATAAAATCAATAATTTTATTAAGTGTAGAGTTTAGAAAGGATTGGAAAACCTATAACAGTAGCAAACATATAAAATTGTATGTGGTTGGTAGGCTATCATACATAATTTAGTATTATATATGCAAACTTTAAGAATGAGCAGTTATTTGGTAAAGAAAAAAGATCTGTTATTTTATTTAAAAGGATACAGATTTAAGTAAAAAAATTTTCACCTTTGGTGTCTTTTTTTATTTTAAAGAGAAAAAAATAAAAGTAACAATAAAATAGTTTCAAAAGAGGTTAGAAGGAGAGTTGCAATAATTAATACATTCATATTACTGTCTTCATAGTAGTTATTCACATTACAGCTATAGGCATGATATCTTATCCAAACCATATTAGCACACACCTTTCTTTTCAGCAAACTAAGAGAAGCTCATTGAATAACTATCTTAACTATCTTGTGAATAAATATGTGTTTTCTTTTTCTCTTTCTTCCTTTTCCCTTTCTCCTGTCAGTTTGTCTTTTCATTTCAAGTTTCTTCTCAATTCACAATATTTATTGTGCATCTTGGACACCATTCACTCATTCAGTTTCTAATATTAGTGAGACAGTACATGTTTACACATATGGATCTGATTTATTTCACTCACAAGAATGGTCTCGAGCTGGTTCTATTTACCTATGAAAGTCTCCAGTTTATTCTTCATTCCTCAGTTGATGGGAATTTGGTTTCAAGAATTAGCTATTACAAATTGTGTTACTATAAACTTGGGTGCACATATATTGTTTGTGGTATGGTGTCTTCAATTCTTCTGGGAAGATACCCAAAAGAAAAATAGCTGTGTTGAATGAGACCTCTAATCCAAATTTTTAAAGGAGTATTCACACAGATTTCTGCACTGGTTGCACCATTCTACACTCCCAACAACAATGGATGAGGGTTCCTTTTTCCCCACAGTTCCACCAACATTTGTTCATTTGTTAGCGGTTGAGTTTTTTGATGATAGTCATTTTTTCTAGGATGAGATGGAATCTCAGTGTTGTTTTCATTTGCATCTCTTGAATGACAAGTGATGTTGAGTAGTTTTTCATGTATTTATTTCCCATTTGTTTTTATTGTTATTAACTTAACCAAAGACAAAAATCACATGATCATCTTAATAGATGCAGGAAAAGTATTTGACAAAGTCCAACACCCATTCATGACAAAAACCCTACAGAATTTGGAATAGGTTGTCATTACTTCACTCTTATAAAAGTCATCCATGGCAAACTAATACCTAACATCATATTAAATGGTCAAAAGTTGAAAGCTTTCACTCTAAAATTAGGACAAGGATGTCCATTGTCACCATCCTATTAACATAGTTCAGGAAACATTAGCCAGACTAATTACACAAGAGAAAAAAAAAAACAAAAGGAATAAAGATAGGAAAAGAGCTGTTCCTATCTTCTCGCTTATTGCTTTCAAATAGTAGGAAAGGGACTAGGAAAGGAAGAATTTAAATTATCATTATTTGCAGGTGACATGATACTCTACATAGAAGGATCCAAAATACTTCACCAAAAAAACATAGATTCAATTTCCAAATTCAGCAGTGTAGTGGGATACAAAGTCAGCAATCAAAAATCAACAAAATTCCTATGCACAAGCAAAAAACAGAGAAGGAAATTAGGGAATGAACACTCTTCACAATAACATCAAAAAATGAAATAGGGGTCAATTTAACAAAAGAAGCAAAAAAATTGTACAGTGAAAATTACAGCGCCCTAAAAAAGGGTACCAGATGATACCAGAAAAATGGAAAGATATCCCTTGATCTTGGATAGGAAGAATGGTGAAAATGGTCATATTTCCCAAACTGCTAAACAGATTTAATGCAATCTCAATGAAAATACCATTAGCATACCTCACAGATCTAGAGAAAACACTCCTAAAATTCATTTGGAAAGAGAAGAGACCTAGAATAGCAAAAGAAATTCTAGGCAACAAAGGAAAGTCAGGGGGCATCACAATCCCAGACCTGAAATTATACTACAAAGTTACTGTGATGAAATCAGCATGACATTGGCAAATAAACAGACTTGAGGATTAGTGGAACAGAAGATGCAGAGGCAACCTTAAACACATGCAGCCAACTTATCTTTGACAAAGGAACCAAACATGTTTACAGGAGGAAACATAGTCTCTTTAATAAGTGGTATTGGAAAAACTGACTCCACATGTCAAAGACTAAAAGTAGACTCCTGTCTATCACCATGCACTAAAATAAAGTCGAAAGAGATCAAAGATCTAAATATTAAAATAGAAACACTAAATTTCATGGATGAGAATATAGGAAGGGTTCTTGAAGACATAGGTGTAGGCAGAGACTTCATAAACAGAACTCAGACTGCAAGGGAACTATTTAGAGAGGCAACAAATATAATCTCACCTTAATAAAATGTTTTTGCACACCAAGGGAAGTCACCAACAGAGTGAAAAGACAACCCACAGAGTGGGAAAAAAATTACAACCAGTTTTCCCTCAGAAAAAGGACTTATATCTAGAACATATAAAGAATTGAAAAAATCAGACCCCCAAATTCAAAGAAATACTTTTTATGTACAGATATAGAGAATTATGGATATTCACATATATAGGCATCCTACATATTTATACTATGTATTATTTATGTATCAATCTGTAAAGATCACAATGTATGGATTGGGTTGTCACAGATTTGGCAATTGAGCACAAGGGTACAGGTGAGAAATTTTAAGGGTATTATGTAAAGAAATGAGTGTAAATAATAACTTGGGGAATGTTCACTCCTAGAAAGTTGATAGAAGAAAATAAATTCACAAAGTAGAAATGAGTCATCATGCTGGGGATAATGTAAAATAGAATATAAATATATGACTACTAAGGATTGGTGTCAGAGG